>RJWK010011643.1:0-41626 GCA_004363435.1 Platanista minor
TAGGTATATTATTTTTCCCTATTTAATAGATGAATAATCTGTGTCATAGAGACATTAAGTAATTTGTCCAAAGTCACTTATAATAAATGGCAGAGCCAGGGTTCAAATCTGGATCCCCTTGACTCCAGAGTCTAACTCTCTTATTTACTACACTATGATTTGACTTAGACCTTAGGAAGATAATTCTAGAAACACTGTATAGCTTAGGTCATTGAGAGAAGAAACTAGGGACTGTGAAAAAAGTAATGAGACACAAAATCAAGGTACTACTACTATGAATGCATGGAATGGGTCTTAACATCAGTGCAAAGCTCAAAGCAGGGAACTTGGCCCAGATGTTACTGTTTCCAGAGGAAGGATCTTCTTTTTCAACTAGAGTACACTTAGATGACACCTTTAATCCGTATGATCCAAAATATTTACCGGTTATACATTACTGGCCTATATTAATCACTGTTTTTTCTCAAGTTGTTTTGGGTATGTAAATGCTTCATTTCTTTACATAGATTCTAAATTCACTGAAAACAAGAATTGCCTCTCTTACTATCAAGCCTATGCCACCCAGCCTTAACTGGATGCTAAATAAAGTTGTTGCTCAAAAAGAAATTGTCCACTTATATTGAAAGTCTGTTTGCTGTTTATATTGGCAGTATTTGATTAATTTCACCGTGTGAGATAGTTATTGCTGACTTGCATTGGCTCCATTGCCAGAGAAAGTATGCTTGCACAGTAATCATATATTTAACTATTAGTTTGTAAACTGGCCCTCCTACACAGAGGACAGGGAGAGACCAAGGAAAGATGCAGACCACTCCAGACTGGTAGGTAGCAGTTTTAATGAGTAAGGGAACTTAATTATGAGGCTTGCCATCGGTGGCCTCAAGACAATAGATCTCATCTCCAGACAGTATATCTTCATCATCAGAATCTTCAAAGTTTGCATAAAGGCCTTAACTAGATTCAGTCACACACGCAGTCTGGATAGTCTCAACATCGCATGTTTATCTCAAGGCTGTGTCCTTGGAGCAACTTCTGGGAATACAGAAGGCACATTCCTAGGACAGAGAAGAACATGGGGAGCCTCAAATTGCCCAGGTCCAGCACACAGTTTCAACTGGTGATCTCTTGATGACCTCCCCCAACTTTAACACCAGATGTGTAGGGGACTTGAGTACATCCTCTTAAGACTGAAAATATATAGAAAACTTCAGTATATACTGTGACTGTGTGTATCTGTGAAGAGTCTCAAATCACAGAACCATGTGAGGATCACGGTCTGTAATCCTGTTTTTTAAGTGGCCCTGTGGCATTTCTGTTGAGAAAATTATGAGAAATGATCTGATATGTAGTAATGAGAACTCACAAATATATAGTCCATTCAATATGTAGTAAATGTATCAATAGTTCTGTGGAATTTGGAAAGTATTTGGCCAGTTTTACATACTAAGAAGTGTCTTTTTTCTGGGTCCCTGATTCATTGAAAGGTTGCTTCAGTTTTCTCATCTGTAAAATGGTTTTCTGCATAGTCTATGGTTAAGTCAATGCAATTAAAGAAATATAACATAGTTTCTTATAAAAAGCACTTTGAAATCTGAAATGAAAGCTATTTCAGAAGTTCAAACTGGCATTGAATATCCATCAAGGCTTAAACTGACGATGGGGACCATTTCTTTGCTTGCCCATATGTGAAATTTGATCCTCATAGATCAGTGTCTGTAGAAGTAAATGAGTGATAACCTCCAGGTTTCCTCCCCACTCCAATCACTCTTTTTATGTTTTGATATCTGTACAGAAAAATAAACCCAGAATTTTTAAATGTCTTGACTCAGGAAGAATCCTTAGCAGTGTTTCATGTTAGAATCTGGAATGTTTTAAAACATTTTAGATAAGAAGATGAATCAGAGTATGACATTTTCAAAGTTATAATCTAAAACTATGTATATATGTTTATCACATTAAAATATTTTGGAGAGGGCTTCCCTGGTGGCGCAGTGGTTGAGAGTCCGCCTGCCGATGCAGGGGACACGGGTTCGTGCCCTGGTCCGGGAAGATCCCACATGCCGCGGAGCGGCTGGCCCCGTGAGCCATGGCTGCTGAGCCTGTGCTCCACAATGGGAGAGGCCACAACAGCAAGAGGCCCGCGTACCGCAAAAAAAAAAAAAAATATTTTGGAGAAAAAGTTTTTTAAATGGCCACATCCTAATACAGAACTTATTTTAACTTTAGCATATTTGAAAATAAGGAAGTTAGAATCATTTTGGTGAAGCTAATATTTTTAGATAGAGGAAAGAGAGAACCAGCCAGTTATTTTCACAGGTGTTATTTAAGCTGTATAAGACTTGGGAACCTTTAACACTTACAAGCTTGTTACCTGGGTAACCTCCCAGTGACCTTTTATGGCTCTCATGAGCTTTAGTTGGAGAAAAGAGCTGCATGGTTCAAATATGACATGTATAATGATTGTTTTGCTTTCTGTTACCACTGGACTTTCATTTCTGGGCTTGGTAGAATGTGTGTTCTTTAAGCACTTTCCTGTGCTAACAGTTTCTGCCCAAGGATTTTAGGTAAGGAGAAGCTGGATGATTTTATATTCTACTTTATCAAATGAACTGCAGCACACACTGGAAATCTCATAATGACTAAAGAATTAATAATTTTATGCTCAGTAATGGCTCAGTTTTGAGTTGGATACACCCCTGTTATTTCAATGAATCATTATAGAATCTATCCACTCTTTCTGGTCTGTTGATTCCACTTTCTTGTCTCAAGTCTACTGTGGATACAAAGAAGGATCAAAAAGGAAATTTTATAACTGTTTTCAAGATGGTATCATAGATATTTCAGGTAAAATATCTAGATAATATTTATTGAGGACCTTCTTTATGTTGAGCACTGACATATATATCATCTTTCAATTCAGCAATATTTGGAAGATGGAAGTTTTAATCCCCAGTTTAGCATAAGTATATTGAGACCTGGAAAGGTTATATGACTTCCTATTTCTGCTCAGGCAGTAAATGCCAGAGGTCTTTTACTAGATGACTTGGAGTGACTTGATTTCTGAGTTCTAGGATTTTGTAATTTATATAATTTATGTAATTTATGCAACTTCATGTAACTTCCAGAGTAATCATGGATAATTTACATCAGGTGGCAAATTTGAGAATAAGAAAAACTGTAGCTTGTTTATCCAGTATTTATAAAATGGCATAGTAATCTTATAAATCATGATCACATTTCTTAGAAGACATTAATTTTGCTTTTTATTATTGATATTATTATTGAAAAATACAAACTCTAAGTATCTCACATATTGTCTGACTTTCTAGCCTTCACCCTATAAACTGGCTCATTATGTATTGAGAATCAATATAGTAAATGGAAAATTTAATTATTAATTATTTTCCTATTGCTTTCATTTCTACCTGTCACTAAAACATAATTTGATCCAGTGACTATCTAGTGGTAAGTATTTAGATTCAGTGTGAAATAGCAGTCTAGGTTCTCTGGACCTCAGTTTTTGATGACTAAACAATGAAACATCACATGTTCAAACTGCCATTTTTTTCTTCCCATTAAAGTTTGTGTGTGCAGACTGCTCCAGAGTTATATTTTGAGACATTAGCCCTTGACTATATCTCATTTAACCTCAGTTACTTAAAATAGCTTCTCTTTACTGTTCCTAGGGTAATGTGGTTCTAGGGCAGTGGTTCTACAACTGCAGTCCCTAGACCAGCAGCATCAACGTCACAAGGGGTCTTGCTGGAATTGCAAATTCCTGGCCCCACCCCAACCTCCTAAATCAGATCTTGTGGGTAGAGATCAGCAATCTGTGTTTTCAAGAAACCCTCTGGATGACTGTAAGGCACTCTAAAGTTTGAGAACCCATGTCCTAGAGATATGCCAAAATGATGAATATTACAAATAGGTAATTCCGAGGAGTGTGACACTCAGTTTCTGTTTCTGTGTAAATTGTCAGATTGTTAATTACATTTTGTTTCTGAATATAAGTTTTCCCTGCTATGGGAAAGTAGAGCATTCCTCTGAAACCTTTTGAAAGCTGAAGCGGTGTAAAACAAAGAAGCAATTACCTTAGGATACATCTTGCTAACGATGCACAAAATAAATGGACATAAAACACAGATGCTCACAAGACATAGTTCAAAGCTATGCCGGCTTGATGCTGAGCTGCTGAGTGTAGTTCCAGGGAAGGAGCTTGGTGGTGCCACTCTTGCTGCTCTGGTGCATGCTGCCTCGATAGCTCCATTCAAAACAAATATTGAACACTATTTTTGCTTTTTTCATAAAGGCAAAATTCCTGTTTGGATTTCTTTTGGTTAACAAGAACAGATACTAATGTAGGTCTTTTGTAAAAGTGAAGTGGCATAAAGTGTACTTTAGAAAAGTGGGGAATACCTGTTTTTATTTACTTCTATTGAGAAAGGGATGTGTATTTTGCCAGGATAATTTTGTACAAGGATGAAAAGACAGAACTACTCTATCAAAAAGGGAGATGTAAGACAAAAGATTAAACTATACTGAACATTCTAACCAACTCTTAGATATATAATTTCTGCCACCCTGTGTTCCTGTATTCTTTGTTTGTTTTAATTTTATTTTTGTTTGTTATTTTCTCCCAGCTTTATTGAGATATAATTCACATACAGCTCTGTATAAGTTTAAGGTGTAGAGCATAATGATCTGACTTACATATATCATGAAATGAATACCACAATACATTTCATGAACATCCATTATCTCATATAGATACAACAATAAAAAATAGAAAAACAAGTTTTTCTTTGTGATGAGAACTCAGGATTTACTCTCTTAACAATTTTCATATAAAATGTACAGCAATCCAAATTATATTTACCATGTTGTACATGACATACCTAGTACTAATTTATCTTATAACTGGAAGTCTGTACCTTTTGACTATCTTCATCCAACCCCCCACCCCCGACCCATCCCTCAGCTCTGGTAACCACAAATCTAAACTTTTTCTATGAGTTTGTTTGTTAGTTTTTGAAGTATAATTGATCTACAACACTATGTTAGTTCCTGGTACATACAAGAAAGTAATGTGATATTTCTATTTCAAAATGATCACTATGATAAGTCCAGCTGTCATCTGTCACTATATACAGATATCGCATAGTTACTGACTATATTCCCCATGTTGTACATTTCATACCTGTGACTCAAATATTTTGTAACTGGAACAATGTACCTCTTAATTTCCCTCACCTATTTCTCTCTTCCCTCCACCACACTCCTCTCTGGCCACTTGTATGTTATCTGTAACTATGACTCTGTTTCTGATTAGTTATATTTGCTCATTTTTTATTTTTAGATTCCACATATAAGTGAAATCATACAGTATTTGTCTTTCTCTGTCAGACTTATTTTACTTAGCATAATACCTCTAGATCCATCTGTGTTTTCACAAATGGCAAAATTTTATTCTTTTTTATGGCTGAGTAATATTATATTATATTATATATATATATATATATATATATATATATATATATATATGCCCATATTCTTGGTTGTAGGTTTTTCCCATTCATCACTTTAAATATATCATGCCATTCCGTTTTGTCCTGCAGATTTTCTGCTGAAAAGTCTGTTTACAGCCTTATGGGAATTTGCTTGTATGTAACTAGTTGCTTCTCCCTTGATACTTTTAATATTCTCTCTTTATCCTTAATTTTTGCCATTTTAATTACACTGTGTCTTGGTGTGGTCCTCTTTGGGTTGATCTTGATTGAGACTCTCTGTGCTTCCTGGGCCTGGGTGTCTGTTTCTTTTCCAGGGTTAAGGAGTTTTTCAGCTAGTGTGTCTTCACATATGTTCTCTGCCTCTTTCTCTCTTTCTTCTCCTTCTGGGACCCCTGTAAAATGAATATTATTATAATTGATATTGTCCTAGAGGTCTATTAAACTGTTCTCATTTTTTAAAATCTTTTTTCTGTTTTCTGTTTAGCTTGAGTGATTTCCACTACACATCTTCCAGCTCACTGATCTGTTCCTCTGGATGATCTTATCTGCTGTTTTTTTCTTCTACTGTACTCTTTATTTCAGTTATTGTATTCTTCAGCTGTTTCGTTCTTCTGTAAATTTTCTAACTCTTTGTTAAAAACCCCTAACTTTCCACGCTGTTCATTTCTTCTTCCCCTGAGTTGAGTTCTTTGAAAATCTTTATGATCATTACCCTAAACTCTACTAGGTAGGTTGCTTATCTTCACTCCACTTAGTTCTTCTTCTGGGGTTTCAACTTGTTTTTCCTTTTGGAACATATTCCTCTGTCAACTTATTTTGCCTATCTCACTGTTTTTATTTCTTTGTGCTGGGTAGGTTGGTTATGTTTCCCAATCTTAGAGAATTGGCCTATGGGGCCCAACACTACATCTCCCCTGTGGTCACCAGAGCTATATGTGCTAGGGGTATCCTCTATGTGGGCTGCCTGGGTCCTTCTATTGTGGTGTGCTGACTACTATGGGTGGTCTTGTAGGTGTGACTGGCCCCCATTATGGTTGTGCAGAGCATACTGGGCCCTGGTGTTTGGGGCTGGGTCATAAGGTGGGTGGCTGTGGAGCCCCAGGAAGTCTTGGGACTACTACTGGCCCACTAGTATGTAGAGTTGAGTCCTGGGGTTGCTAGCTGTGGGGTTGGTAATCCTGGAGATAGTGTGGCATTCAGGTGAGTGGGACTGGTTCCTGATATGATTAGCTGCAGGGACCAGGGTAACCTGGAGCTGGTGACATCCCACTGATAAGTGAGGATAGATTCCAGAATGGCTGGCTGAGGTGCTCAAGTTTTCCTGGAACTGATGTTGTTTGGTGTTGGGCGAGGCCAGGGGCCAGGGAGTCCTGGGGTGGCGCCAGCCTGCTGGTGGGTGGACTAGGTCTTGACATGGCTACTTGTGGGGCCACAGAAGTCCAGAGACTGGTGTTAGCCCACTGGTGGGTGATGCCATGTCTCAGGGGGCCCCAGGGCTGGTCTCCCTCCCACAAGTAGGTGAAGTGGTATTCTGGGTCTAGAGCTGGCCCATTGATGGGTGGTACCAGGTCCTTTGATCTATGGTGGGGAGGACCACATCTACAGCTTGCTGGAGGATCAGGGGGTGCTAGAGCAGTGGGCCTGCTGATGAAAGGGACTGTGCCTCTGCCCAGCTAGCTGCTTAGCCTGGGAAGTCCCAGGACTGATTCAGCCTGGCTGGTGGGTAGGGTCATGTCCTGGCACTAATAAGCTAGAGGGAGGATGTCAAAATAGATCTTACCAGCACCAGTATCCCTGTGGTGGGTTGAGCTCCCAGATATGCCTGCTATCAGTGTCTGATGTCCTTAACATGAGTCCCAATTGCTTTCTGCCTCTCCAGGAGGCTCTCCAATGTCAGCAAATGGGTCTGACCCAAGCCCCTTTCAAATTACTCTTTCTGCCCTTGGTCCCAGGTGTGTTAGATTTTGAGTATGCCTTTTTAGGGGTAGAGTCTCTCTTCACCACAGCTCTCTAGCCCTCCCAAAAGTAAGCACCACTGGCCTTCAAAGCCAAACATTCTGAGGTCTTCTCTTCCCATTGCAGGATCCTCGGGCTCAGGAGCCCAGTGTGGGGCTTGGACCTTTCACTCCTTGGGGAGAACTTCTGCAAATGTAATTATTCTTATGTTTGTGGGTAGCCTACCTGGGGATGTGGTTCTTTACTATATTGTGTCTCTTCTCTTCCTAACCATCTTGTTTTGATTTCTTCTTTATATCTTTAGTTGTAGATCTTTCCTAATAGTCTTCAAGTCATTCTCATTGATAGCTGCTCTGTAAATAGTTGTAATTTTGGTGTGTCCATGGAGGATGGAAAGTCAGGGTCTTACTACTCTGCCATCTTCTCCTTCCTTTGTTCCTATATTTTTTAAATGTCAAGTTATTTCTTCTCAAACTCATATAGACTTGAACACACATCTGCAAGACTTGCTTTCATCTCTCTTGTTACCCACAACGATTGGTCTGTAAATTCAGCAATTTTACCTTCAGAATTTACTCAAGTCTGTTCTCTTTCTTCCCACAATCACCACGTCGTTAGGTAATGGCTTTCTCTCCTTAACTGATCAGGTGCCTATAGTATTTTTTAATCTAATATAATTTGTACAGATAAAAGTCACTAAAATACTACTCTGATACTGTAATTCATTTGTAAATAAAACACAAAATATAACAAACTCTTGCCAAATGTCTTATTCTTGCTAAGACTCCTCTGTAACCTAGTTATAACCAGACTTTTCTGTTCTACCTCCCTTTTCCCCCCCATGTTTTCTAGTCAAATTTAGATTTGAGAGCATACTCTATTTATTTATTTTTATTTCCTATCTTGACATTGTTTCCTCATGCTTATTTACTCTAGAATATGTGTTCTCATAGAATGTGGTCATCTATTAGAACCCTTAAACTCATTCACATTTTTTCAGCTTTATTGAGAAGAAACTGACAAAAAATTACATATATTTAATGTATACAACATGATGATTTGATATGTTGAATACTGAGAAGTGATTACCACAATCAAGCCAATTAACACCTCCTTCACCTCACAGTTACTTTTTTTTTTTTTTTTGTGGGAGGACACTAAGATCTACTCTTTCAGAAAATTCAAAGTATTTAATACAATACTGTTAACTATAGTCACCATGCTGTATATTAGATTTCCAGAATTTATTCATCTTATAACTGAAAGTTTGTATCCTTTGACCAGTTTTCCCCCGTTTTTAAAATACGTATTCTGGAAAACTCAGAATATATAAAAAATGTACAGAACATAAATAGCAATAATCTCATGTCACTTCATTCTTACCACTTTTATATGGGTGATTCTATTATTTATCTTCTTCTTTTGTATATTCTCATCATTGTAACATTATTGTATTTTTTTTGTAAACAATTTTTAGAGCATTTTTAAGTTCACAGCAAAATCAATGGGGAAGATACAGAGATTTCCCATATAACCCCCACCCTTACACATGCATAGTCTCCTTATTATCAACATCCCTCACTAGAGTGGCACATTCGTTGCATTTAATGAACCTACATTGGTACATCATAATCACCCAAAGTCCATAGCTTACATTATGGTTCACTCTTGGTATTATACATGCTATGGGTTTTGACAAAATCATAATGACATGTATCCCTCATTACAGTATCAGAGTATTTTTACTACCCTAAAAATCCTCTGTGCTCCACTTGTGCATCTCTTCTCACCTCAACCCCTGGCAACCACAGTTCTTTTTACTGTCTCCATAGATTTGTCTTTTCTAGCAAATCATATAGTTGGAATCATATAGCATTTAGCCTTTTCAAATTGCTTCTTTCACTTAATAATATGCATTTAAGTTCCTTCCACGTCTTTTCATGGCTTGCTAGCTCATTTCTTTTTAGTGTTAATAATATTCCATTCTCTGGATGTACCACAGTTTATCCATTTACTTACTAAAGGACACTTTGGTTGCTTCTGAGTTTTGGTAATTATGAAGAAAGATATTATAAACACATATCTTCAGTTTTTTGTGTGGGCATAAGTTTTTGGCTCCTTTGGATAAATATCAAAGAGCATGATTGCTGGATCATATGGTAAGAGTCTGTTTAGTTTTATAAGAAACGACAAAAATGTTTTCCAAAGTGGCTGTACCATGTTGCATTCCCACCAGCAATGAATGAGAGTTCCTGTTGCTCCAGATCCTTACCAGCATTTGATGTCAGTGTTCTGGATTTTAACCATTCTAATAGGTATATACTATCTCATTTTTGTTTTAATTTACATTTTCCTGAAGATATATGATGTGAAGCATCTTTTCATATGCTTATTTGCCATCTGTATATCTTCTTTGGTGAAGTGTCTTTTGAGGTCTTTGGCCCATATTTTCACTGGGATGTTTTCTTTTTTTTAATTTATTTTAAGAGTTCTTTGTATATTTTGGATAATAGCTCTTTAACAGATGTGTTCTTTACAAATATTTTCTCCCAGTCTGTGCCTTTTCTTCTCATTTTCTTGAAGTATTCAGTTTTGTGTAGTGCTTACCATAAAAAATTTTAAGCTATTAAATTTTTTCTTTTAAAAATAATTTTATTAACTCCACAATAGCCTAGCAGGAATGTTCCATAGTTTATCTAATAGTTACCTTCTGAACTAAAATGCAGGCTATTTCGGGCTATATTCATGGTGGTAGGGGTAGCTTTTATAAATATTGACCTAAAAAAATCTTTGTATATCTCCAATTTCCCTATATTTTTGGTATTAAGATTGATTCTCAGAAATGAAGTTATTCCATTTAATGTTATAAATACATAAGTAAAAATCACTTGTAATGTGCCACTTAGGAGGAACTACACATTATACTTTAATAAAGATTCTTACAATCCTTTCTTTGGCAATCATTTTTTATATGTAATTGGTACCATACATATTTTACTTGATATTTTTAATATTTAACATAAGCATTTTATCATGTCATTAGAGGTCATAAAAATCATTTTAATGACTGTAATATTTCATTTAAAGTGTATCAGTATTTAATCATTTTAATCACTATGCTTATTTTGATATGTCTATTAAAATAATGTGTTAGGAATAATTTTGTACAAATGTATCTTTCTAATCTCATTTTCTTAATAATTTCCTAAAAGTGCATCAAAAGGTATGATCATAAATTAAAGCTCTTGAAACATCTTGCCAAAATTTCCAGAATGGTTTGCCAATTTATATTATTGATATTAGCAGGGCATGATATTGCTTGATTCAGTGCTTCCTTTTTAGGATTGAAGATGATAATATTTTAATCATTGCTGAATTTATAAGGGAAAACAGCATTTTGTTTTTATTTGCAAGTTTTTGATTAGTCAAGTTTGAATGTTTTCAAGTTCATTAGTCATTTGTACTCTAGGAATTTTCTGTATATAGTCATTACCAATTTCTTAATTGTGGTTGTATGGTTTTCCATTTGATGTTAATGATATTGAAACTTTGTCAATTAAAGTCATTTTATAAAATAATATGACAATTTTTTTTAAGTTCTTAGACATTTTAGGGAGTTTCCTCTTCAAAGTTAACTTAAACAGATTGATTATTGTACTTCAGAAATGAAGAGTCTGCTTATGAGGCACTTGTAGACCACAGATCAGAAATCATACTTTATTCTATAGATATTGCAGTCTTTTAATTCCTTTGATCAAGGGTGGAAAACACAACCAGATTTATATATTGGGAACAACAAACATGAGCCTGGGGAAAGTATACTAGAGTTGGGGCAAGACTGAAAAAGGAGGCAGCCACTTAGGAAGCTGATTTATAATGTGGGTAAGATTTCTATCACCTGACCTTAAGAAACAGGGAAATGAGTAGAATCAAGACACATACCCAACTAAGACAGATACATCTTTGTCAAATTTTCCTAACAGGGTTATTTTGGCTTCATAAAATTTCTTTATGTTTGTAATTTTCTATACCTTTATTTAGGCTTTGGAGTTATAAATTTGATGATATAAAAATATCATTATTTCTGTGGTAATTTTCTATCCTCCCTTATGAGTTATTAAATAAACATTTCTTTACAAAAATATAATTTTCTGTTTTACAATCTCTTGTAATTAATTATGCTATATGTTTATTGTATGAATTTAAATTATTTTCTTTTTCCTGTGAGTTAACCAGTTGTCTGAAAGTGGAAGTACTTAACTGTCTATGTGAGACAAATTGTGATCTGACTGACTACACCTAAATAGCATTCGTTTTAATTTTCTTGTCCATCTACTTTATAGGACGTTTTCCTTAAAAATATATTTGACTGATTTGTTTATTCTTTCTAGATTACTTTTATATATTTATAGGTAGGAGGAAGAGGGAACAGAGCAGAGCAAACTGAATATTGAATCTCTAGTTGTTTTACTGTTCTTAAATATTTTTGTCTACTTATTTCTATGAAAAAAATAATAGTAGGCCCTTTGAGTATCTCTTGCTTTAATATGTTTCAGGAAACAAATTTGTCTTGAATGTTTTTTACAGGGACTGGGTTTTTTAAAGCATCTATTTGTGAGTTGCCATGAACACAGTTGAAAGGCAAAACTCTAACTAAGAAAATATTTTTAACTTTCATAAAAAAGTTTTCCAACTTTAATATAAAAATTATGTAAGAAACTAGGGGACACACCAATTGGAAAAATGGACAGAGTATGAATCTGCAAGTCACACACACAGAGTCCAGTTTTGCTAATAATCTAATAAATATAAATGGAAAGAATAAGATACATTTTTCCTATGAAATTAACAAAAACAATTATAATCAGGGTGTTATCAAGAGAGTAGAGAAATGTGTGGTCCCAAACATGGCCTATGAGAGAAGTGAAAAACAGTGCAACTTTTCTGGAGGGCAATATGACAGTATCAAGCTCTAAAATGTTTATTCAAGTTGATTCTACTTTGGAACTTCTAGGAATTTTCACAGGAGAAAAATCAGAATTACACAAAAAGCTTTTTAAAAGTTTATTATGATAATGACTAATTTCAAACAACCGAAATTTCCAGCAGTAGGGAAGTAGGGATGGCTTAACTGATGGTAAACTTATGTATAGTAATCCAGTGCAACCACTACACTTCATGTGAAACAGAAATATTCATGAGATAGATTGGAAGGATGAAAACAAGTCTATATTCAGCATGAGCCCAATGCACACTTAGGTGTGCATATTTGCATGTGCTTGTGTTTGGGGAAGGGTGGGGTGTGTGTGTATTTTGGTGTGAGTGTATATGGTAGAATATGAGGTTTAGTATGTATTTAAGTGATATGTTTGTGGGTTTGGGCGATAGTGGGAATTTGGAGATGTGTTTGTGTGTTTGGGGTGTGTGTATGGATTTGTCGATCTGTATCGCTATTTATGGGTGTGTTCATGTGTGAACAAATACTCAGAGATGAAAGAATTCAAAGCCAAAACATTGACGTGATCATCATAGTTATAGTTGAATAGTCAGGATTAATTTTATTAATTATATTTTTTCTCCAATAAATGTATTTTCATGTGTGAATTAATGTATTCCATTATACTTAGAGAAAGATTATCACAATTAATTACAACAAAAATATTTTTCATAACTATAATGAAGTATCTCTTAAGATTATAAATAATCCGCCAATTCAAATAAATATGGTAATAAATTCTACTTGGATAAAACAAGATGGATGAATTTTAAGAGCAAAAAAGTGGAAAAGCAACAATTTGTATACATTTTTACTATGCTATGGAAATATTTCATGTGAAGTGTGAAGTTTTAATTTGAACTAAGTAATTTTAGTGTGAGCTATTCTGTTTTCTCTCAGTGCATTTTTATCCATTTCAAACACATAAAATATCTTATGGATGTTTCACATTAAAGCTATTTAAATTGAAATTATATGGTTTCAGAATGTATTTTTGATTTGAAAGAGATCCTTTATGCTTCAATGTAAAATGAAAGTTAGTATTTGAAATATTTGAACAGGTGGTGCTTGTTCATAAATGATTTAAAGTGTTAGGATTTATTTAACACCTCACTCAGGAAACATAGCAGAAAATATCAGAGGTTAATCTAATCCTTTAAGCCAGAGACTCTCAAATTGTGTTCAGAGATGTTAATGGGTATTCTGGAAAAAAAAATACATAAATTAAAGGTTGTGTGGTCAAATAAGGTTGGGGAATGCTGTCTATTATAATCCTCTCTTGTTGATTTTCTGTTCATATTAGCTCTCCGAGATCCAACAGAAAAAAAGCTATTTCGCTTTCTTTAATTCAACATTTACCACATAAATTTGACTATGGATTTATTTTTTTGTTTTTTTCATGGATTGCCCATTAACATGTCATGAAAGTAGAATTCTATAATTTGAGAAATATTGTGCTAAATTCTTCAGTTCAAGCATAGTAACAGATTTACTTTCAGGTCAATCATCCTCAAAACAAGAACAAAATATAGCAGTAAATAGTTTGAGGTAAAGTCATAAAAAAATATTTCTAAAAACTTTATATACAAATGTCATAGTTGATAATTTTTATAAACTGCCAAGAGAAAAATCTTTTCACAGGCAATAAACATATGTATATTAGGGGAAGGCAATTACTGATAGAGAAAAATTAACCCCCCAAAATCTGTTTATGGTATATGTAGCTATTTTTGCTATATTTTGAGTCCCTCCTAGATGATTACATATATTCTAGTCAGACATATGGTTCATATTAGTGTCCAGAATCCTATAATATATTATTAAAGAGCAACTAAAGATAAAAATGGACCTCAATTTTTTTATAGCCTAATGTGGATGCATAGAATGATAACAGACCAATTTCCTTAGTAAAATCTACCATTAGATACAAAGGACCAATACTAGCATTTTAAAGTTTTGAAACTGTTTTTAACATTCAGATAATAATAGTACTTTCCTCACAGTCCTCCAGAAGCCTAATTCATGTTTTTATCCTTTTGATTCACTACCACTCTAATTAGTTTCTCTAATGACTTTCCCTTTCACAATCTATGCATCTTGGACCTCATGTCCTCTGTCATGTCCCTCATGCTTATTGCCACCTCTTTTTGACTATTAAAATCTATGGTTTCTAGGTCCCTATCACATGCTTTCTGCCCGGTAAACATTTTCTGATTATCTTAGACTTAATTAATTTATTTCTTATGCAGGTTACCATTAATAAGTTTTTAAAGGTCTCACCTCCACTCAAATGTAAGCTCTTTTTTTTTTTTTTTTTTTTTTTTTTTTGTGGTATGCGGGCCTCTCACTGTTGTGGCCTCTCCCGTTGTGGAGCACAGGCTCCGGACGCACAGGCTCAGCGGCCATGGCTCACGGGCCCAGCTGCTCCGCGGCATGTGGGAACTTCCCGGACCGGGGAACAAACCCGTGTCCCCTGCATCGGCAGGCGGACTCTCAAGCACTGCGCCACCAGGGAAGCCCTCAAATGTAAGCTCTTTAAAGGGAAGTTCTATGTCATCTACACATGGGTCTCCTCTACACTACCTGGTATTGTGTGGAGGGGACTGATCTGGAAAGATCTGTTGAGGTAAGAATGATATACCTGCTTGCATTCTATAATTACTCTATCCTAGTAATAAAATGCTAATAATTATCTGTTTACAGGCCTTTAACTTCATATAAATCTCAGTGACATGTTAGATAGGAGTGTAAAACACGAGTAAAACTACTCTTTTCTTGACTTACTTTCTGGATTTTGTTAATCATTGTTAGAACTTTTTTTATTTACTCCCCTGATATATTAATATTCTCTACTATTTTGAATTCATTTTTATTTTTTAAAGATTGTTTCAATTCATCCTATCTACTGATTATATTTTATTGTCGTTTGGCAGTAATACATATATTTTTTACTTTCCCAGGGATTTTATTTTTTGCTTCCTACTTCTTTTTTTTTGCATAAGACTTCTCTTTTCTTTGAGGGTATTAATTATAAATATTTTGGTTTGGTTTTTTTTTTGACAGTTTTCGTGTGTCTGACAGTTTTTTTTGTGTTTTGTTTTCTCTTTAATTCTTTTTTTTAAATGTTATGTTATATGCTTTTTGCCAATTCTCAGTTTGGAGGTTTTCTTTAATTATCTAGCAATCTTCAGCTATCTGTACCTGTGTCAGACATAGGCACTAAAAAGCTTGTTGAATATCACGGTCAGGCTTGCCAATTGGGGGTCTCACTGTATACAGTTGTGTAGAGATCTGGCCTCTAGGCTTTCATCATTTATAGAATTTTCTTTTAGCATTTGATTTCTCTAGAAAACTGTTCCTGCCTAAGGAAAATAAACCTGCCTGCCAGCCTGGGACCCAGGTGGGGAGGACAGAAAATCTCACCATTTAGTGTGCAGACTGTCACTCAACCAACCCTCCCCACAGTAACCATTCCAGTGCCTAATCTTTGTGCTTTACCCCCAACTTCTACCATGCCTCCCATCCCTCAGTTCTGAGGTGTTTAGGTTAAATTTTCTTAGCAACTAATCTCATCAAGTTGCAGGATAGTCATCTGGGTGCACAGATGACCCAGATTGGACTCTTGATAATCTGACTCATCCTTATACAACTTTTAGACAATCTTTTGTGGGGTTCTTTTCTTATTTAGTAGAGTTTCAGGAGGGGGAAATATAAATGCATATGACTCAACCTGCCATAAATCTTAAATATGTCACTTGTACATATGTAAAAAGTTAGTATTTTAAGTTATTGTACATAATTTTGATATGTTATAGCACTAAAAGCAAATTGGTCCATAACATCCACCTCATATTGACCTCTCCGAAGTGATTTTCTTCCTTTTGTGATATCACTTTTTTTTTATTCTCACAGTGCAGATAATTATTCCTCTAAGAAATAAAGATCTTGCAACTCCTAACAAATAAGTAAACCTAGGTAATGATTATCAGTGGATGATTCTAGCTGAAAAAAATATTATATACACACAATCTGAATGTGAACAGTCGTCTACCAACTTACAAGATACACATGAATTGACTTGGGACCATAATAAATGGCAACATGAAGATTCAATCCGTGGAATCTAGGCATATAGTTTGAAAGAATCTCTATAAAACAATTTGGTTTCTTTGACAAATAATTGGAAGAAAATAAAAAGGTGAACTTGGGGAACTTATAAACTATAATAATCTAAAATACTTAAAAATCACAATGCACAGAACCTATCTAGATTCTGGTAAAAACAAACTATAAAAATAAATTACAAAACAGGGAAATATGGAAGCTGACTGGATATTTGAAGATATTATTAAATTATGGTGAATGTTTTAATGGTAATAATGATAATGTAATTCTTAAAAGTAGGTACTGAAGTAAATTATTAGTGAAATGCTATCATGCCTTGTGATGTCTTAGATTTGCTTTACTATGGTAATCTGGGGAGGAGTAGGTAGGGGTAGAGATGAAACAAGATTGGGAATATATTGATAATTGTTGAAGATGGTATGTGTATATTAAATACATTTACCATTCTCTCCACTTTTGTCTGGTTTGAAGTAAAAAAAAAAAAAGTCGTCTGTTTTTACTTCTTTCAAAAAAATGAATGTATCTGCTTCTGAAAAATTCAACTCAGAATTCAAAGCTCTTCTAATTCAAAGCAAGAAAATGGCATTAAGGATGCTAGCATACAATTTATAACACAAAGCTCTGCATATTAAGCTACTATATCTGCACTGAGATATGCATACTTATCAAGTTATTGAAATGAATAACCCTGGAATATTATAAGGTTGTGTTTTATTTTTATTTTAATCCAGTGAACATTGTCATTGTATAAAATATTCTGTTAAATAGCTATTTGTCCCATAGCTTAGTGTGTCTCTGTGTTTTTAGTGTACCAGAGGTCTGGCTCTACAAATTATTAAAATGAATGAGACTCTGATCCCAAAAGGCTACTTTAATAACAAAAGTTCTTATGGGTGAATAAAGTCATAGTCTTTCCTTCTTATTATGTGTCAATATTAGTTAAATGCTCATCACTCTCTAGTGGTCCATGATCTTATACAGAGGAAAAGCCAAAGTCCTTAAACCAGCCTACATGGTCTAACATTTCCCGGTTCTCTGGAAATTTTTTTGACTTTATCTCCTATTGCGTTGCCTTCTCTTACTCTATTCCAACTCTAAAGACATCCTCTTGCCTGTGTCCTTGACAACTGTTAATTATTGCCTCTGCCTGGATCTGCATAACTCCTTTCTTCACCATCTTCCAGTCTTTACTCAAAATGTCATTTTCTGACTGAGATTGTGCTTTCCTATCCTGTCACTAATTGGGCATTGCCCTCCCCTATCCTCCTTTCTTGCTTATATTTTTTCCCCCCTGTGGCTCTTATCTCTATACAATATTCTATATATTTACCTTTTGTCATGATATTTACTGTTTGTTTGTTATTTTTATCACATCACCAGAATGAGAACCATATGAGGGCCAAGATTTTTCTCCCTTTTATGGTCTGCTCTAATGCCAGAGTGATTTGCTTTAATTGGTACTTCATAAATGCTTACAGATTTGATTTAAATGATCTAGCAACTATGGGCTACAAACTATATAACTTAGATAATCTTTAAGCGTTTCTAAAATGTAGCAATCATAAACTATTATTGGTTCCTTTCTGCAGTTTACTTCGGATGTCAATGCAACATCATATTATGAAGTTTGACTGATGTGCAATGCACCTCCTAAGCACGTGTGAAGCCACAAGGACATTCTATCAATTTTCTGGATGGATACTTGACATCCAGCTACCATTAATGTTTCCTAGGTTTAGTGAGGATTCTCAATGGACAGCATTCTTTCTTTGGATTTAACTTGTCCTAATTTAAGTTATTGAGATTTCCTTACTTCCTGTTCATCATAGACTGAGGCATATTTGCATCAACAGTGTCTTTGGTCCATACTTACCCAGTAGTAAACTAACAAATAAGAATGTACTGTGTCTTAAATATTAATATTCATGTCCTTTATTCCTAAAGGAGATGTGTACATAACACCCCTCTCATTTTTTTTTCCTTAGAGATGTTTTTCTTACTAAAATTAGCCAGGTAATAAGAGTAGAAGATCGTAAGATGTTTGCCTGATAATATGGACCATAAAAAAAGTGAATAAACTAAACAGTAAAAATAAAGGATATTGCCAATCTTCTGAATAAACTAAACAATAAAAATAAATGGTATTGCCAATCTTCTATCTTCTCTCAATGCTTTGTCATGCATATTTGAAAACCAAGGTCAGGGCAGGAATTGGGGGACAGGAGATGGAGAGACCAGTTCACATAGACACAAGCATTTCCTGTGAAGGAGATATCTTCAAGTATCTAACTGGCTTAGCCAGCTGATTTTTTTTTTTTAATTTTCCCATAAACAATTATGTAATTTGCAAAATATATATATTTTTTCTACTTTTTTCTTACTCATATTTTCATATTTATTTTTATTTTTTGCCTTATATGAATTAACTGAAAAAAGTTGAGATTCTTTTTTTTTTTTTTCCTGATTTTAAATATAATGCCTCTGGATCAAATTATCTGTGGCATGGGAGTAGGAGGTAGGATTGGTGCTGATGGAGATATGAGAATGATTATGTAGAGAGGGATTGATCATATAACAATATGTCAAGGGTGATGGAATCTAGTTTTCATATTTGCAAAGAAGGGTGTTAGAAAGGCAGAAAGAGAAAAAATTGTTTGACACCCTGTGGTGGATTAATATTACTGAGAACTGTGTTAAGGAATGGTTTTAAACACATATGTAGATAGATTCAGAGAGATATAGATTTAAATCTATGTGAGTATGTGAGAGAGCAACATAGTAATAGATATTAGTGTAAATATATGTGTGTATGTGAATATGTATGTACATACAAACATGTATGTGCATATACATACATATATTCCCTGGTTTTATACTTTTAGAGAACTGAGATTAGAGGCAACCCAATAACAATCTTTTCCTCAGATATTACCTTCTAAATATTATTCACTAATAAAAGCAACTGCAACTCTTTAGAAAATGACTGATTCCAGGGCAGAGGCTGGGAAAGTATAAGAAGACCACTGAACAGCTTATTTCACTAGAATAAAAGAAAGTACTTAAACAATTGTGGGAACATGTCAAAAGGACACAAATCATAGCTTTAAGGCCCTCCTACTAGTCTAACATTAAAGTAAGTAATAATAGTAGCAGATTAAAATCCACTGAATAAAATAGTAAATCATGAGTCCATACAGATGTAAATTCATAAGTAAATAATTTGAAATTTCATGAGGAACTGGATATTTACATAGTTTCAGAATATACCATTAATTTATAGTGGAGGAACCTGGCAGACATGACCTAATCAAGTGATCCAAGTAAACGTCAACATTAATGGGACAAATTTAAATAATGTACCACTTGATGGACGTACACAGAATCACTTTGAGATATTCCTGCCAAAGTACATAGCCAAATCTAATTATGAGACAATATTAGGCAAACCATAGTTAATGGATACTCTCCAAAATAACTGGCTATTAGTCTGCCAAAATTTCAAGATCATGAAAGTGAAGAAAGGAGTGAGGAGATATTCCAGACTAAGGTGACATCAACAGGTAACCCAGGCTTTAGAACTGAATACTTTTGCTATTAAAAACCTTATTGAAAAATCTGTAAATAAAACCACCATGTGACACAGAAATTCCAATCTTAGGTATATATCCAAAAAATAAAACCACTAATTAGAAAAGATACATGTACCCCAATGTTTATAGCAGCACTGTTTACAATAGCCAAGATATGGAAGCAACGCAACACAACTGTCCATCAAAAGAAGAATGGATAAAGAAGATGTGAGTCATATATATATATATATATATATATATATATATATATATATATATATACCATACAAAATGAATGAAATTTTGCTGTCTGCTACAACATGGAGGGACCTAGAAGGTATTGTGTTTTGTGAAATAAGTCAAACAGAGAAAGGCAAATACTGTATAATATAACTTATATGTGGAATCTAAAAAAGTAATACAAACAAGTGTAAATAGCAAAAGAGAAACAGACTCACAGATAGAGAAAACAAACTAGTGGTTACCAGTGAGGAGAGAGAAGGGGGGAGAGGCACATTAGGGGTATGGAATTCAGATATACAGACTATTATGTATAAAATAAATAAGCGAGATTGTCGAAATTTGTTCAAGATGGTGGAGTAGAAGGACGTGCTCTCACTCCCTCTTGCAAGAACGCCAGAATCACAACTAACTGCTGAACAATCATAGACAGGAAGACATTGGAACTGACCAGAAAAGATACCCTACATCCAAAGACAAAGGAGAAGTCACAATGAGATGGTAGGAGGAGCACAATCACGATAAAATCAAATCCAATATCTGATGGGTGGGTGACTCACAAACTGGAGAACACTTATACCACAGTATTCCACCTACTGACGTGAAGGTGCTGAGTCCCACGTCAGGCTTCCCAACATAAGGGGTGGCAAAAGGAGGAGGAATTCCTAGAGAATTACACTTTGAAGGTTAGCAAGATTTGATTACAGGACTTCAACAGGACTGGGGGAAACAGAGACTCCGCTCTTGCAGGGCACACACAAAGTAGTGTGTGCATCGGGATCCAGGGAAAGGAGCAGTGACCCCATAGGAGACTGAACCAGACCTGCCTGCTAGTGTTGGAGGGTCTCCTGCAGAGGCAGGGGTGGCTGTGTCTCACCTTGAGGATAAGGACACTGGCAGCAGAAGTTCTGGGAAGTACTCTTTGGCATGAGCCCTCCCAGAGTGCACCATTAGCTCCACCAAAGAGCCCAGGTAGGCTCCAGTGTTGGGTCATCTCAAACCAAACAACCAACAGGGAGGGACCCAGCCCCACCCATCAGCAGACAAGCAGATTAAAGTTTTACTGAGCTCTGCCCACCGGAGCAACAGCCAGCTCTACCCACCACCAGTCCCTCACATCAGGAAACTTACACAAACCTCTTAGACAGACTAATCCACCAGAGAGCAGACAGCAGAAACAAGAAGAACTACAATCCTGCAGCCTGTGGAACAAAAACCACATACACAGAAAGGTAGACAAGATGAAAAGACAGAGAGTTATGTACCAGATGAAGGAAAAAGATAAAACCTCAGAAAAACAACTAAATGAATTGGAGATAGGCAACCTTCCAGAAAATGAATTCAGAAAAATGATCATGAAGATGATCCAGGACCTTGGAAAAAGAATGTAGGCAAATATCGAGAGGATGCAAGAAATGATTAACAAAGACTTAGAAGGATTAAAGAAAATACAAATAGAGATGAACAATACATAACTGAAATGAAAAATACACTAGAAGGAATCAATAGCAGAATAACTGAGACAGAAGAACGGATAAGCGACCTGAAAGAGAGGATGGTTGCATTCATTGCTGCAGAACAGAATAAAGAAAAAAGAATGAAAAGAAATGAAGACAACCGAGGAGACCTCTGGGACAACATTACATGCACCAACATTCACATTATAGGGATCCCAGAAGAAGAAGAAGAAGAAGAAGAAGAGAGAGAGAGAGAGAGAGAGAGAGAGAGAGAGAGAGAGAAAGGACCCGAGAAAATATTTGAAGAGATTATAGTCAAAACCTTCCCTCACATGAGAAAGGAAATAGCCCCACAAGTCCAGGAAGCATAGAGAGTCCTATACAGGATAAACCCAAGGATAAACATGCCGAGATGAATAATAATCAAATTGGCAAAAATTAAAGACAAAGAAAAATTATTGAATGCAGCAAGGAAAATACGAGAAATAATGTACAAAGGAAATCCCATAAGGTTAAGAGCTGATTTCTCAGCAGAAAACGTACAAGCCAGAAGGGAGTGGCATGACATATTTAAAGAGATGAAAGGGAAGAACCTACAACCAAGATTTCTCTACCCGGCAAGGATCTCATTCAGATTCGATGGAGAAATCAAAAGCTTTACAGACAATCAAAAGCTAAGAGAATTCAACACCACCACATCAGCTCTACAACAAATGCTAAGGGAACTTCTCTAACTGGGAAACACAGAGAAGAAAAGGACCTACAAAAACAAAGTCACAACAATTAAGAAAATGGTAATAGGAACATACATATTGATAATTACCTTAAATGTGAATGGATTAAATGATCCAACCAAAAGACACGGGCTCACTGAGTGCATACAAAAAGAAGACGCATATACATGCTGTCTACAAGAGACCCACTTCAGACCTAGGGTCACATACAGACTGAAACTGAGGGGATGGAAAAAGATATTGCATGCAAACGGAAATCAAAAGAAAGCTGGAGTAACAATACACATATCAGATGAAATAGAATTTAAAATAAAGAATGTTACAAGAGATAAGGGAGACATTATATAATGATCAAGGGATCAATCCAAGAAGAAGATATAACAATTATAAAAATATATGCACCCAACATAGGAACACCTCAATATATAAGGCAACTGCTAACAGCTCTAAAAGAGGATATCAACAGTAACACAATAATAGTGGGGGACTTTAACACCTCACTTACACGAATGGACAGATCATCCAAACAGAAAATTAATAAGGAACACAAGCTTTAAATGACACAAGAGACCAGATAGATTTAATAGATATATATAGGACATTCCATCCAAAAAAAGCAGATTACACTTTCTTCTCAAGTGTGCATGGAAAATTCTCCAGGATAGATCACATCTTGGGTCAAAAATCAATCCTCAGTAAATTTAAGAAAATTGAAATCATATCAAGCATATTTTCAGACCACAATGCTATGAGATTAGAAATCAATTACAGGAAAAAAAACGTAAAAAAACAAATACATGGAGGCTAAACAATACGTTACTAAATAACCAAGAGATTGCTGACGAAATCAAAGAGGAAATCAAAAAATACCTAGAGACAAATGACTATGAAAACACGACCATCCAAAACCTATGGGATGCAGCAAAAGCAGTTCTAGGAGGGAATTTTATAGCAAAACAAGCCTATCTCAAGAAACAAGAAAAATGTCAAATAAACATTCTAACCTTACACCTAAAAGAACTAGAGAAAGAAGAACAAACAAAACCCTAAGTTAGCAGAAGGAAAGAAATCATAAAGATAAGAGCAAAAATAAATGAAATAGAAACAAAGAAAACAATAGCAAAGATCAATAAAACTAAAAGGTGGTTCTTTGGGAAGATAAGCAAAATTTATAAACCATTAGCCAAACACATCAAGTAAAAGAGGGAGAGACTCAAAACAATAAAATTAGGAATGAAAAAGGAGAAGTTACAACAGACATTGCAGAAATACAAAGCATCCTAAGAGACTACTACAAGCAACTTTATGCCAATAAAATACCAACCTGGAAGAAATGGACAAATTCTTAGAAAGGTATAACCTTCCAAGATTGAACCAGGAAGAAATAGAAAATATGAACAGGCCAACCACAAGTCATGAAAATGAAAGTGATGAAAAATATTCCAACAAACAAAAGCCCAGGACCGGATGGCCTCACACGTGAATTCTATCAAACATTTAGAGAAGACTTAACAACCATTCTTTTCAAAGTCTTCCAAAAATTTGAAGAGGAAGGAACACTCCAAAACACGTTCTATGAGGCCACCATCAGCCTGATATCAAAACCAGACAAAGATACTACAAAAAAAGAAAATTACACAGCAATATCACTAATGCATGTAGATGCAAAAATCCTCAACAAAATGCTAGCAAACAGAATCAATCCATCAACACATTAAAAGGATCATACACCATGATCCAGTGGGATTTATCCCAGGGATGCAAGGTTTCTTCAATATATGCAAATCAATCAATGTGATACACTATATTAACAAATTGAAGAATAAAGAACATATGATCATCTCAATAGATGCAGAAAAAGCTTTTGACAAAATTCAACACCAGTTTTTGTTAAAAATTCTCCAGAAAGTATGCATAGAGGGAACCTACCTCAGCATAATTAAGGCCATATACAACAAACCCACAGCAAACATCATTCTCAATGGTAAAAAACTGAAAGCATTTCCTCTAAGATCAGGAACAAGACAAGGATGTCCACTCTCACCATTATTATTCAACATAGTTTTGGAAAACCTCACCATGGCAATCTGAGAGGAAAAAGAAATAAAAGGAATAAATATTGGAAAAGAAGAAGTAAAACTGTCACTCTTTGAAGATGACATGATACTATACACAGAGAATCCTAAAGATGCTACCAGAAAACTACTAGAGCTAATCAATTAATTTGGTAAAGTTGCAGAATAAAAAATTAATGCTAAAGTTGCAGGATACAAAATTAATGCACAGAAATCTCTTGCATTCCTATACACTAATGATGAAAAATCTGAAAGAGAAATTAAGGAAACACTCCCATTTACCACTGCAACAAAAAGAATAAAATACCTAGGAATAAACCTACCTAGAGAATCAAAAGACCTGTATGCAGTAAACTATAAGACACTGATAAATTAATTAAAGATGGTACCAACAGATGGAGAGATATACCGTGTTCTTGGATTGGAAGAATCAGTATTCTGAAAATGACTATACTATCCAAAGCAATCTACAGATTCAATGCAATCCCTATCAAATTACCAATGGCATTTTTTATGGAACTGGAACAAAAAATATTAAAATCTGTATGGAGACACAAAAGACCCTGAATAGCCAAAGCAGTCTTGAGGGAAAAAAAAACACAGCCAGAGGAATTAGACTCCCTGACTTCAGATTATACTACAAAGCTATAGTAATCAAGACAATATGGTAGTAGCAGAAAAACAGAAATATAGATGAATGGAACAGGATAGAAAGCCCAGAGATAAACCCACGCACCTGTGGTCAACTTATCTATGACAAAGGAGGCAAGCATATACAATGGAGAAAAGACAGCCTCTTCAATAAGTGGTGCTGGGAAAACTGCACAGCTACATGTAAAGAATTAAATTAGAACACTCCCTAACACCATACACAAAAAGAAACTCAACATGAATTAGAGACCTAAATGTAAGACCAGACACTATAAAGCTCTTAGATGAAAACATAGGAAGAACACTCTTTGACATAAATCACAGCAAGATCTTTTTTGATCCACCTCCTAGAGTAATGGAAATAAAGATAAAAATAAACAAATGGGACCTAAGGAAACTTAAAAGCTTTTGCAAAGCAAAGGAAACTACAAACAAGACAATAAGATAACCCTCAGAATGGGAGAAAATATTTGCAAATGAATCAATGGACAAAGGATTAATCTCCAAAATATATAAACAGCTCATGTAGCTCAATATTAAAGAAACAAACAACTCAATCCAAAAATGGGCAGAAGACCTAAATAGACATTTCTACAAAGATATACAGATGGCCAAGCAGCACATGAAAAGCTGCTCAACATCACTAATTATTAGAGAAATGCAAATTAAAACTACAATAAGGTATCACCTCACACCAGTCAGAATGGGCATCATCAGAAAATCTACAAACAACAAATTCTGGAGAGGGTGTGGAGAAAAGGGAACCCTCTTGCACTGTTGGTGGGAATGTAAATTGATACAGCCACTATGGAGAACAGTATGGAGCTTCCTTAAAAAACTAAAAATAGAATTACCATATGATCCAGCAATCCCACTACTAGGCATATACCCAGAGAAAACTATAATTCAAAAACAGTCATGCACCCCAATGTTCATTACAGCACTATTTACAATAGCCACGTCATGGAAACAACGTAAATTCCCATGGACAGACGAATGGGTAAAGAATAGGTGGTACATATATACAATGGAATATTACTCAGCCATAAAAAGGAACGAAATTGGGTCATTTGTAGAGACGTGTATGAATCTAAAGACTGTCATACAGAGTGAAGTAAGTCAGAAAGATAAAAACAAATATCATATGTTAACACATATATATGGAACCTAGAAAAATGGTACAGATGAACCAGTTTGCAGGGCAGAGATTGAGACACAGATGTAGAGAACAAACATATGGACACCAAGAGGGTAAAGCAGCAGTGGGGGTGGTGGTGGCGTGATGAATAGGGAGATTGGGATTGATGTATATACACTAATATGTATAAAAGGGATAACTAATAAGAACCTGCTGTATAAAAAATAAATAAAAGAAAATTCAAAAATTCCAAAAAAAATAAATAAAAGACAAAAAATAAAATAATTAAATAAGCAACAAAGTTGTATAGTATATCACAGGGAATTTTAGTCATTACCTTGTAATAATTTTTAATGAAGTATAAACTATAAAAATTCTGAATCACCATGCTGAAGCTAATATAACATTGTAAATCAAGTATACTTCAATAAATACAAAAACATTATTTAGACAACTGGATAGCTTTGAATGAATACAGTATTCAGGGTAATGTTTTATTATGTCACTGGCAGCTACTCAATGTTTCACAAAAATAAAAATTCTATATTGTCTCTGAAATGTTTTAAAAGTTTATGATTATTTCAAAATGTTAAAACTGGATTTTAAATTCTTAATCTATAATGGATCAATATTTCTGTAAAATGCAGTAAAAGTATTATATAATGTCAACTTGTTATAATAGTTTTTAAAAGCTTACTACTAATGTTTGTACTTTACTTTGTAATAGATCAGTAAGAAAGAGTCATGACTTCAGATCTGTGCCAGTGTGTGGACCACACTTTGCAGAGCATTGCTCTGGATTACATACAGTCTTTTGTGATAAAATATGTACTCATTATTTTAGGAAAATGGTTCTAGGAAATTGACTTCAGGTTGCACAAGTGTGTGTGACATAACATATACTTATGAACATGCATGGGCATTATATAGTTTTTTTAAAGGCAGTTAAGATGGAATATATATTCTGTTCTATTCATTATATTCTATATTGCTGCTTTTTTCTATTCATGGAATAAACTCAACTTGGTATATGCATTAGTCATACATGTCAGTGAGGATCCTGGCAGGAAAAAAGTGGCACACTAACCCAAAATAATTACATTAGGGGACCATTTTCCAAGATTTAGGGAGAGTTAAGGGAACCTACAGGATACAGTGAGGGACCCTGAGATTAGCAACAGCAGGCAGTTGTTACTATTTTTAGGATTAGGAGGGCAAATGGATGTGATTCAATTTTCAGAGCCTGGTGAAAGTTGCAGTCATGGAAGAATCACTGTCCAACAGATGTGTGACCACAAAGAAATGCATTGAGGGTAGTGGAAGGGGCATGGATATCTCAACTTCCCCTTTCATTGGTCCTCTGTTCTCCACAGTTAGAGTCTCCTTTTGCACAATCCAACTGGAAATCAAATGGCAAGGGAACCTCAGTGGTGCAGTCCATGGAAGTCAGCATCCAAGGGTACAGGTCAAAGGGAGATAGAAAACGGATTGTAGAGCAGCAAATGAAAAATAAACCATATAGCATTTTTTAGAAATGTCTTTAGTTCAGTTGCTATTATTTACTTTAAAGTTTTCTATCTGTTCAGTCATGAAATTGTCTCTATCTCTGCATTTCTTTTCAGATTTAAGTATTAGAATGACAGTTCACTCATTGAATGAGTCCAAATGAATTCTGTACTTATTCTATGGTCTCTTCTTCAAGTGTTTGGAAGACTGCTGACTAAAGATTATCACACTAATAATAGACAGGAAGTTGAATCAAGAGTAGAATCAGGGAGAAACTTTAAGAGGTCATTATCATTTTTCAGTTTTAAAAGTTTAAGGTCACAGTCTAAGGCTAAGGATGGAGAGATGAAAATGGGTCTGAGATGTATTCACTGTGCACAATCAGTCAGATGTGTAGACTGGCTGATTGGTTGCAAGGGATAAGAAAAAAAGAATATGTTGAGATAACTTCCAAATTTGGAGTTTGGTTGACTGGATGGTCTCATTTACCTCCATAATTAACATAAGGCTGGGCAATGTTTTCCCTGCACTGGGAGCCACATGAGCAGTGATGAAATGTTCAGTTTCAAACATGGTTACTGATGTGCTATGGAGACATCTAAATGCAGATGTTTGTGAGAAAATGTGAAATACATTTCTGGAGCTCTGGAGGGAGAGCTCAACTGAGGTTACAGATAAAGGAGTCATCAGCATTTAGTTATGGTTTAAGACATTATTATTATTATTATTGTTTTTGTTATTATTAACAGCCTTCATATGCTGAAAAACCACAATATGTCAGGAGCTTGGTAAAATCAGAGAAGTTATATAACTTGTTTCCTTAGGAGAAGAGGAATTCTCTAAGTGTAGAGAAATTCAGAAGTCAGATTTTTATAGAGGTGGGGGAGTAGTGGGAAGGAAGAAGCATCAGCAAATAGAAAATCTGATTTTTTTTCCAATTTGATATATATTGTTGATATTAACTATTTTAAGTGATTTTTTTTTTCTAAACTGCTTTTCTTTGGTCTGTAATAATGAGGCTAAGTGCATAGCCTCAGGGTCATATAGTCACAAAGTTCATGAGAAAAACAACACCAAGGATTAGGACTAGGAAAAAAAATAAGGTCTTTCTGAAGCAATCTTGTGACCGTTGTAATTTATCTTACAACTGAACATTTTTTTCTGTCTTTGCTCTGAATTTTAGGAAATGCAGATGAGTTGGGTTTATGGCACCTATACAAGATATTAGAGTATACATAATCTATATTAATTTTGCCACTGGCATTATCTCAATGTCAACTCTTTTAATCTTAAATGTCAATGTTTTCTATTTTACTCCTATTCAATATATTTCTGTGAGCAACATTAAATATTGAATAAGGTAGAATATTTTTTAAATGAATACAAATGTAATCATGTAATTCTGTTTCACAGAGCAGTTTTCCTAATTCTCAAACCATTTGGGTTTGCAGGGTCGACCCATTTCAAATTTTAATTTTCAGTATTTATCAAGTCAAAATAACATTTTAAATTAAACCAAAATGAGTAACATATGAGAGTCAGTTTGGAAGATCTTAACATAATGTTTACTAGATAAGTGCTCTAATGATATTGCTACAGAAGTACAGAAATCATTATGTATAATCAGTACAATACAACCCCTGATATTCATTTAAAATATATTGTTTTAAGCAATCTTCAGGAATTATGTGGGATATAATATGTTATACATTAAAATAATTGCTTTTAACCATAGTTTGCCTCTGAATTTTCATATATTTCCTAGGTCTTTTTAAATTATAATCACATAAAAGTTAAATACTACAGAAATGAAGTCTTCTTTTTCAACTCTTTACCCACAGGTTCTACTCATAAGATGTAAACATGTTGAATGATTTTTTAGAAACATGTACAAATTTAAAATTTACATGTAAGCATAACATATAGATATGTGCATACATGTGTTGTCACTAATAATTTGCATTCACCTCTTCCTATTTGTTCATATGGGTCCATTTCATTCTTCTTTATGAGTATTTAATAGTCTGTTATAATAATTTTTCCACTCATTCAATATTTATTGAGTACCTAATCCATGCAAGGGACTTTTCTATATGCAGTTTAATAGGATATTCATGGTCTCTACCCTGATGGAGCCTAAGAGTCCAGAAGGTGAGAGACAAAAAAGTAAATTAAATATCTATTTTGCAATTTACTTTAAACGAATGAAATAGGTTATGCAAATATAAAGTAATAGGAAAGATGTATTTATTTAGGATGATTTGGGAAGTCTTCTCTCTGAAGAGGTGCCATTTGAGCTGAGACCAGGAATACTGAACAGAAGCAACCAGACACCAAGAGAAGGTCAAAGTCTCTTTTCCACACTGTTACATAGTATTCCATTGACATATTATACCATAATTTATTTATTAATTTCCTTCTCTAGTTAGAAGTTTTCTTTTTTCTCTATTAGAAAAATACTGTTATAAACATTTGTGCGCAAGTCTCTTGGTATACATGTGCAAGAATTTCTCTAAGGCATATACCCAGAAATAAATTTGCACAGTCATAGATATTTATATATACTTCAATATATTCCAAATTATTTCCCAGCATATTGTGTATATTTACATTCCCATTAGCAGTATGGAAGAAGGCCTATTTCTCTACAATTTGCCAGTACTTTGTAATGCTATTTTTTCTTGTTATATTACTCTTAAGGGATATGACCTAAAATAATTCCCTCTCAACTTCAGTGACACTCTGATTCATCCTACTTCCTGTTATCTCCACAGCCACTTTTGTGGTGTCTCTCCATTGGTGCCCCTTACGTGTTGGTGTTTCATCCTTCTCTTTTGTGTTCTCTCTCTCTGTGTCCTACTTCTTATTTCCCTCTCTCTGTCCCACTATTGCCGTCAAAATGCACAGCCCTTATAATTTTGTTATTTTTGTTATATCAGTGTTCACATTGCCAGGGAGTGTATGATGACAAAGATGTAGCTTACCTGCCACACTACCATAGAGAAGTCAATTAAGGGTGAAGGAATGCAGACACAATTGATGTGTGTAAGTAACGATCCATTAGAATAACTATCCATGGGTTGTAAAATGAAGGAAAGGTAGAATTTGTATAGATAAATGTAATTAGAGACATGTTCTCAGAAGAACAGATGATAAACTATCATTGATGCCTGCTGCAGATTTTGAGGTAGTGTCTTAAAAGTATTGTAAACATAAATTACAAGACATGGCAGGAGGCGAGAGGAATCCAGCAATTAGAAAACAGAATTTATGGTAGAGAGTGGATACGGCTCCTACTTAAGAGGAGGAGATCCCAGAGAGACTCACGAGATGTTCATCAGTAATGGCACGTGGTAGCAAAGGAATGGTTTTTATTTGTTTTGTGGTTTCTTCTTAATGGGTGTAGACGTCACAGATATTTTTGTCAAGAAATATATCTGTTACCTAAAGTTGTCATGTATTCTTCAGATATTTTGGGAATATAATTATGTTATATAAATAATTATAACATGCACCAATGTGAGTTTTTAATCTATTATTGTTGAACTATATTTTGTGTTATACCCTGTGCTAAGCAGTCTTGTAGAGATTATTTATTTATTTAACCTACACCACAATCCTATGAATTAGTGATAGTATTATCTCCATTACAGATGTACAAACTGAGACTTACAAAGGCCATTTACTTTGCTCAAGATCATAACTTGTAGGTATCCGATCCAGGCTTGAACCTGTGTCCTACAGACTCAAAAGCTATACCCATATCTACAACATACTGTTACTTATCAGGGAGGACTTAAGTGCCCAATGAGCTGCATGCACACTAAATGCTATGAGAGGCTAGAGAGGGAGATAAGGAAAGATAAAGACTTCAAAGAAGATGGGGACTTGATCAGCCAAGGCACTTGGCTCTATCCAGGAAAATAGTGGTATGGGGCTAGTGTAAACACAGGCAGAACCTGGGGAACACGTTCTATGGCCCATAAATAGACCATTTTGGATAATATCCAGGGAATATATAGGTTTTTAGACAGAGCTGAGTTTGCAGAAGTAGATATGTATAAACTTTTAGAGTTTATTAAATGCAAGGATAACAAATTTTAAACCAGTATAGGAAGTAAATGATAGCAATCATAGTGTCTTTAACAGGAAAGTTAAAAAAAGAAAATAATATTTTAGGATAACAAATCTTTCAGTACTAAGTAGGATAAATCAAAATGGAAAGAAATGGAGCTGGGAAATGAATTAGGCAATTAGGAAGTGTCACATTATTAAGCCTGGCCTAGGGAAGTGACCTTGAAGATCGAAAGGGGACAGAAGAGCCGTTTTAAAAAAAAAAAATTAAATGCCTTCAAAGTTGTGTTTAAATACTATTACCATTACCCAGTGAGATTTAGGAGCCTTACCCGTATACCCCTATAGTGTCCATACAAGATTCTATCAGAATATCTGCTTGTTTCTCTGATGATTCAACCATGAAGCTCCTTGATGGCAAACAGTTTGCTATTTCTTTCTATCCTAGTGCTTAGCATTCTGTACAAAAAAAAAAGTGAATATGCATCAAGCTAAAATAGGAGAGTAATAATAATAATACCTGTAACATACTTTACAGCTTGCAGAGTTGTGTCTACCTTTGAAAGATATCATGAATTCATCTACTTACCCATCTCCCCAGCTACTGCCAGGATTGCATTTACTAACTGCTCCACTTGCACTTATATTCCCTTCAATTTATTGCCTATACAGCAGCCAGAATGATACTTTTCATGTACATATTTTATTGTATCACTTAAAGGCTTAAAACCATTTTCTGCTTTCAAATTAAAATCCTACAAGTTGTTGCATAATCTTGTCATATATCTCTCTTTTTTTAGTTTCATTCCCTCTCAACCAGAGTAGCTTTCTTTCAGTTTCTTGAAAACTCAGAGTTGTCTCATGATGCTCCAGTTATCTACTGCAATGAAACAACCTGCCCCAAAACTTAGTAGTTTAAAACAACAACATTGATTTTGCCCACGAATCTGTAATTTGGGCAAGGCTCAGCAAAGAAAGCTTGTCTCTGAGAGTACTACTCACAGGTTAGGAGCAGGAATCACCTGAAAGCATGTTATTCACTTGTTTGGCAATTGATGCTAATTGGCTGAGGCTTTAGATGAGGCTGTCAGTGGTAACACCTATATGTGGCTTTTTCATGTGGCTTGTGCTTTGTCACAATGTGGAGGCTGGGTTCCCAGGGTGAGCCTCCCAAAAGAGAGAGAACCAGGCAGAAGCTGTATCACCTTTTCTAACATAGCCTCAAAAGTTGGGCAGCATCATGTCCATCATACTCTGTTAATCAAAAGCAAGTACAAGGATTAACCCATAACCAAGTGGAGGGGAAATTAGACTCCTTTTGATCAGAGAAATGTCAAAAAAATTTTACATCTTTTAAAACCACTACCCATGCCTCTGAGCATTTGTACCTGCCTATCTGTCAACTTAATATGAGCTTCTCTTTCTTTTCCTTTCTAACTTTTATGCTTCAAGTTTCAGTTGAACTATCAGCTCACTACATGTGCCTTCTTATCCTCTACATATAAATTAGGTCATTTAGTTAGATTTCCACAGTGCTCCATGTTCTTTTAAAGTACTCATTACCATCTGAAATGACATATTTACTTAATACTTGTCTTGACAGCCATCAGTCTGTCAGTTCCATAAGACCAAAGATTACTGATGTATTATTCACTGATATGACTGAAAAGCCTAGTCAAGAACCTGTACATTATAGTTTTTCAGTAAATACTTGCTTATTAATGCACAATGGAAGAGGTTTGCTTGTTTTTAAGACCCTTATTATTTAGAGGAACTTAGAATAGGGCTTCTTACCCTTGAGAAACTTCAATTAACTTATTAATCCTAAAGCATATGTATTTTTAGAATACAGGTAACCTTATTTTGAAAAAAAATGTTCTTAATGTCACAAAGCATTCAACCTTTTAATTTTCTTAGTTATAGTAAATGTTAAACTCTTTCAACCCTCAATGCTATGCTATTCCCCTAAAAAACCAAAAAAACAAAACCAAGTTTTACATTTCCAAGAACTATATACTCTCAGGGGCAAAGCATGTTTCAAGATTTTGAAACACAAAATTGTCCCTGGAGAGAGAAATCTGTTTTGTGAGAGAACCCAGTACTGAAAATGGAATACATGTGTTTTTGTTGTTTTTAAGTATTAGTTTACTGTTCACTGTATCATCTGGAGTTATATCAGGAGAATCTATCCTCATTAACTCACCTCCCTGCGTCAAATTCACTTTATGTGTAGTGCTTCCAAAAGTACAATATATGAATGGATTAGCAATATGAAACCTCTTTTCTTACCATTTGGCAGAGATCAGAAAGAGACGGAAGACACCTCTCCTTTGCCTTCAGAGGACTATGCTGTTTTGAAGAAAAGCTTTTACTTTTAGAGAATTTAATTTTACTTTCAAACTTTTACTCTTAGAGAATCATAATAATTTCTAGCCTTCTGAGAGCTGCTCACACTTTCTCTTTGGTAACTGGTAGCATATGGGTTCTGATGGGTAGATAGGTAATGCTTAAATGTGCTTATCATTTGTCTTTGTTTGTGTTTTGTTTTTTACAGTGAAATGGCCCATCTTCCCAGTGATGGGATTCAGCTGTGTGAAACAAGACAGCTGATTTCTGATCTAGAATGGCCTGTGTAGATCATCCTAAATCTTATAAAGGTTAGGTTTGCCAAAGACTTGCTCTTCTTGCCTTTTTGTCAGTTGTTAAGATCCAGAGCCATTTTATATCCACACTGAGACTTGTATTCCTGGATATCACCTACCTGCTCTGAGGTTGCCCTGAGCAAGTTGATTAACCCTTCTCAATCTATTTGCTCACCTGTAAGGTGAAGATAATAATACCAACCTCACAAGCTTGAATAGCCTAATATAGTAGAGAGATTAACACAGTGCCTGAATTAATAAATGCTAGTGTTTGGTGTGCTGTTTACATTGGATATCAGTGTTTTCCTGATAGCAATTTTCAAGTAGTAGAAAGAAGTCCCCATTGATGTTTATCTCCAGGTATGGGGAGGGAAGGTTGAACCTGAACAGCCAGAGAAAAACCTAAAAACTGCTGTGTTCTTTTCCAACAGTGACCCAAGTTGTCACTCATATTTTACCTTGTTCTGTATTTCCTAGAGCTTATCTAGAGGTGCCTGGACGTTACTAATTTTTGCTATGAATCTGATAAACTGAGGTTTGTTATTCATGTTTGAGGCACTTAATGTGAGTTTGAGGACTCTCATTTGGGGCCTCGTTGTGTCAGGGTGGGGAGGGGATGAATAATTGGGTAGATAACTCAGTGGGCAGAAAACAGCAAACAGCAAAAGACCATTTGTAAGGTTTCAATTGTGATATCAATTGGGCATTAATGTATGGGTTCCTCACTTACATATCCTCATATTTCTATTATCCAAGCTCAGAAAATACCAGAAACTGTTTTAGGTGTTGTGCCTATCCTGTTAAATAAGAACAGAAGGATAAAGAACAAACATGTAGAAAACAAACCTCCTATGTAGCAATTATGATAAATGCAGTGAGAGACTTAAATGGGATGCTACACGGTGTTGGTGGTAGTGGTAAAGTAGAGTCAGGGAAGACTTCAATGAAGAAGTCTAATTTGAACTAAATTTATAAATATGAAGAGAAATGTAGTTTTGTATTTCATAGAGAGGAAAAGTAAATGCAGTGCCCTAAGGCAGAAAATAATTTAGCTTGCTCCAGGAACAGGAAAAAAAAAGAAAAAAGACCATGTGCTTGGAGTGTTAAGAGAAGGTACTAGGAAAAAAAGTTAAAGGGACATGTGCTCACTCCCTCTTTCGAGAGCACCAAACCACAACTAACTGCTGAACAATCATCAACAGAAAGATACTGGAACTCACCAAAAAAGATACCCTAAATCCAAAGACAAAGGAGAAGCTACTATGAGATGGTAGGAGGAGCACAATCACGATAAAATCAAATCCCATAACCGCTGGTTGGGTGACTCACAAACTGGAGTACAATTATACCATGGAAGTTTACCCACTGGAGTGAAGGTTCTGAGCCTCACGTCAGGCTTCCAAACCTGGGGATCTGGCAATGGGAGGAGAGAATTGGACTTTGAAGGGCAGCGGGATTTGATTGCAGGACTTTGACAGGACTGGGGGAAATAGAGACTCCACGCTTGGAGGACACACACAAACTCGTGTGCAAACCAGGACCAAGAAGGAAGGTGCAGTGACCCCATAGTAGGCTGAACCAGACCTACCTGTTAGTGTCAGAGGGTCTTCTGCAGAGGCAGGGGTGGCTGTGACTCACCATGGAACAAGGACACTGGCAGCAGAAGTTCTGGGAAGTACTCATTGGCACAAGGCCTCCCAGAGTCCACCATTAGCCCCACCAAAGAGCCTGTAGGCTCCAGTGCTGCATTGTCTCAGGCCAAACAACCAACAGGGAGGGAACACAGCCCCACCTATCAGCAGACAAGTGGATTAAAGTTTTACTGAGCTCTGCCCACGAGAGGAACACCTAGCTCTACCCAAAACTAGTCCCTCCCATTAGGAAGCTTACACAGGCCTCTTAGATAGGCTAATCCATCAGAGGGCAGACAGCAGAAGCAAGGAGAACTACAGTATTGCAGCCTGTGGAACAAAAACCACATTCACAGAAAGACAGCCAAGATGAAAAGGCAGAGGACTATGTCACAGATGAAGGAATGAAATAAAACCCCAGAAGAACAACTAAATGAAGGGGAGATAGGCAACCTTCCAGAAAATGAATTCAGAATAATGATAGTGAAGATGATCCAGGACCTTGGAAAAATAATGGAGGCAAAGATCAAGAAGATGCAAGAAATGTCTAAGAAAGACCTAGAAGACATAAAGAACAAGTACCTAGAAGAAATAAGAACAAACAAACAGAGATGAACAATACAATAACTGAAATGAAAAATACACTAGAAGGAAGCAATAGCAGAAAAACTGAGGCAGAACAGATAAGTGATCTGGAAGACAGAATGCTGGAACTCACTGCTATGGAAAAGAAAGGAAAAAAAGAATGAAAAGAGATGAAGACAGCCTAAGAGACCTCTGGGACCACATTAAACACACCAACATTCACATTATAGGGATCCCAGAAGGAGAAGAGAGAGAGAAAAGACCCAAGAAAATATTTGAAAATATTATAGTTGAAAACTTCCTGCACGTGGGAGAGAAAATAGCCACCCAATTCCAGGAAGTGCAGAGAGTCCCATACAGGATAAACCCAATGAGAAACACACCAAGACACATAGTAATCAAATTAACAAAAATTAAAGACCAAGAAAAATTATTGAAAGCAACAAGGGAAAAATGACAAATAACATACAAGGGAACTCCCATAAGGTTAACAGCTGATTTCTCAGCAGAAACTTTGCAAGCCGGAAGGGAGTGGTAAGATAAAGTGATGAAAGGGAAGAACCTACGACCAAGAATACTCTACCCAGCAAGGATCTCATTCAGATGAAGTGGAGAAATCAAATTCTTTACACACAAGCAAAAGCTGAGAGAATTCAGCACCACCAAGCCAGCTCTACAGCAAATGCCAAAGGAACTCTAAGTGGGAAACACAAGAGAAGAAAAGGACCTACAGTAACAAACCCAAAACAATTAAGAAAATGGTAATAGGAACATGTATATCAATAATTACTTTAAATGTGAATGGATTAAATGTTTCAACCAAAAGACACTGACTGGCTGAATGGATACAAAAAGAAGACCCATATATATGCTGTCTACAAGAGACCCACTTCAGACCTAGGGACACATACAGACCGAAAGTTAGGGGATGGAAAAAGATATTTCATGCAAATCGAAATCAGAAGAAAGCTGGAGTAAGAATACTCATATCAGATAAAATAGACTTTAAAATAAAAAATGTTACAAGAGACAAGAAAGGACACTACATAATGATCATGGGATCAATCCAAGAAGAAGATATAACAATAATAAATATACATGCACTCAACAAAGGAGCACCTCAATACATAAGGCAAATGCTAAGAGGTTTAAAAGGGGAAATCAACAGTAACACAATAATAATGGGGGACTTTAACACCTCACTTACACCAATGAACAGATCATCCAGACAGAAAATTAATAAGAAAACACAAGCTTTAATTGACACAATAGACCAGATAGATTTAATTGATACTTATAGGATATTCTATCAAAAAACAGCAGATTACAGTATCTTCTCAAGTGCACATGGAACATTCTCCAGGATAGATCACATCTTGGGTCACAAATCAAGCCTCAGTAAATTTAAGAAAATTGAAATTGTATCAAGCATCTTTTCTGACCACAATGCTATGAGATTAGAAATAAATTACAGGGAAAAAAAGTAAAAAACACAAACACCTGGAGGCTAAACAATACACTACTAAATAACCAAGAGATTACTGAGAAATTAAGGAGGAAATCAAAAAATACCTGAGACAAATGACAATGAAAACATGACGATCCAAAACCTATGGGATGCAGCAAAAGCAGTTCTAAGAGGGAAGTTTATAGCAATATATTCCTACTTCAAGAAGCAAGAAAAATTTCAAACAAACAATCACCTTACACCTAAAGGAACCAGAGAAAGAAGAACAAATAAAACCCAAAGTTAGTAGAAGGAAAGAAATCATAAAGATCAGAGCAGAAATAAATGAAATAGAAACAAAGAAAACAGTAGCAAAGATCAATAAAACTAAAAGCTGGTTCTTTGAGAACATAAACAAAATTGATAAACCTTTAGCCAGACTCATCAAGTAAAAGAGGGAGAGGAATAAAATCAATAAAATTAGAAATGAAAAAAGAGAATTTACAATAGACACCACAGAAATACAAAGCATCCTAAGAGACTACTACAAGAAACTCTATGCCAATAAAATGGACAACCTGGAAGAAATGGACAAATTCTTAGAAAGGTATAACCTTCCAAGACTGAACCAGGAAGAAATAGAAAATATGAACAGACCAACCACAGTAATGAAATTGAAACTGTGATTAAAAATCTTCCAACAAACAAAAGCCCAGGACCAGATGACTTCTATCAAATTCTATCAAACATTTAGAGAAGAGCTAACACCTATCCTTCTCAAACTATTCCAAAAAATTGCAGAGGAAGGAACACTCCCAAACACATTCAATGAGGCCACCATCAACCTGATACCAAAACCAGACAAAGATACTACAAAAAAGGAAAATTACACACCAATATCACTGATGAATATAGATGCAAAAATCCTCAACAAAACACTAGCAAACAGAATCCAACAACACATTAAAAGGGTCATACACCATGATCAAGTGGGATTTATCCCAGGGATGCAAGGATTCTTCAATATATGCAAATAAATCAATGTGATACAACGTATTAACAAACTGAAGAATAAAAACCATATGATCAATTCAATAGATGCAGAAAAAGCTTTTGACAAAATTCAACACTCATTTATGATAAAAACTCTCCATAAATAGGCATAGAGGGAACATACCTCAACATAATAAAGGCCATATATGACAAACCCACAGCAAACATCATTCTCAATGGTGAAAAACTGAAAGCATTTTCTCTAACATCAGGAACAAGAAAAGGATGTCCACTCTTGCCACTATTATTCAACATACTTTTATAAGTTTTACCTACAGCAGTCAGAGAAGAAAAAGAAATAAAAGTAATACGAGTTGGAATAGAAGAAATAAAACAGTCACTGTTTGCAGATTACTTGATACTATACATAGAGAATCTTCAAAATGCCACCAGAAAACTACTAGAGCTAATCAATGAATCTGGTAAAGTTTCAGGATACAGAATTAATGCACAAAAATCCCTTGCATTCCTATACACTTGCAATGAAAGATCAGAAAGAGAAATTCCGGAAACAATTCCATTCACCATTGCAACGAAAAGAATAAAATACCTAGGAATAAACCTACCTAAGGAGGTAAAAGACCAGTACTCAGAAAACTATAAGGCACTGAAGAAAAAAATAAAAGATGACAACAACAGATGGAGAGATATACCATGTTCTAGGATTGAAAAAATCAATATTGTGAAAATGACTATATTACCCAAAGTGATCTACAGAACCAGTGCAATCCCTATAAAATTACCAACAGCATTTTTTACAGAACTAGAACAAAAATCTTAAAATTTGTATGGACACACTAGACCCCAAATAGCCAAAGCAATCTTGAGAAGAAGAAAAAAAAAAAAAAAAAAGAAAAAGAAAACAGAGCTGGAGGAATCAGACTCCCTGACTTCAGACTATACTACAAAAGTACACAAGACAATATGGTACTGGCACTAAAACAGAAACATAGATCAATGGAACACGATAAAAAACCCAGAGATAAACCCATGCATCTATGGTCAACTAATCTATGAAAAAGGCAAGGATATATAATGGGGAAAAGGCAATCTCTTCAATAAATGGTGCTGGGAAAACTGGTTAACTATATGTAAAATAATGAAATTAGAACACTCCCTAACACCATATACAAAAATAAACTTTAAATGGATTAAAGACCTAATGTACGACTAGACACTATAAAACTATTAGAGGAAAACATAGGAAGAACACACTTTGACATAAATCACAGCAAGATTTTTTTTGACCCACCTTCTAGAGTAATGGAAATAAAAACAAAAATAAACAAATGGGACCTAATGAAACTTAAAATATTTTGGAAAGCAAAGGAAACTATAAACAAGATGGAAAGACACCCCTCAGAATGGGAGAAAATATTTACCAACAAATCAAAGGACAAAGGATTAATCTCCAAAATATATAACCAGCTCATGCATCTCAATATCAAAAAAGCAAGCAACCCAATCAAAGAATGGGCACGAGACCTAAACAGACATTTCTCCAAAGAGACATACAGATGGCCAAGAGGCACATGAAAATCTGCTCAACATCACTAATTATTAGAGAAATACAAATTAAAACTACAATGAGGTATCACCTCACACCTGTTAGAATGGGCATCATCAGAAAATCTACAAACAGTAAATGTTGGAGAGGGTGTGGAGAAAAGGGAACCCTCTTGCACTGTTGGTGGGAATGTAAATTGATACAACCACGCTGGATAACAGTATGTAGGTTCCTTAGAAAACTAAAAATAGAATTACCATATGACCCAGCAATCCCACTACTGGGCATATACCCAGAGAAATCATAAATGAAAAAGACACATGCACCCCAATGTTCATTGCAGCACTACTTACAATAGCTAGGTCATGGAAGCAACCTAAATGCCCATTGACAGATGAATGGATAAAGAAGATGTAGTACATATATAGAGTGGAATATTACTCAGCCATAAAAAGGAATGAAATTGGGTCATTTGTAGAGGCGGAGATGAATCTAAAGACTGTCATACAGAGTGAAGTAAGTCAGAAAGAGAAAAACAAATATCGTATATTAACACATATATGTGGAACCTAGAAAAATGGTACTGATGAACCAGTTTGCAAGGCAGAAATAGAGACACAGATGTACAGAACAAATGTATCGACACCAAGGTGGGAAAGTGTGGGGGGGTGTCAGATGAATTGGGAGATTGTGATTGACCTATATACACTAATATGTATAAAATAGATAACTA
>RJWK010011644.1:0-41614 GCA_004363435.1 Platanista minor
GGCCTCTCCCGCTGCGGAGCACAGGCTCCGGACACGCAGGCTCAGCGGCCATGGCTCACGGGCCCAGCCGCTCGGCGGCATGTGGGATCTTCCCGGACCGGGGCCCGAACCCCTGTCCCCTGCATCGGCAGGTGGACTCCCCACCACTGCGCCACCAGGGAAGCCCCATCGAGCCATTTTAATGTAAATTGAGTGCATCTGTAGTTTTGGGCAACCAGCACCTTCTCCAGTTCCAGAACATTCCACAGCCCAGAGGGAGACCCTGTACCCTGTTAAGTAAGCAGTTGGCAGCGTGAGGGATCTTAGTTCCCCAACCAGGGATAGAACCTGTACCCCCTGCAGTGGAAGCACGGAGCCCTAACAACTGGACCGCCAGGGAAGTCCCTCTTTTTTTTTTTTTTTTTAATCTAGCAACTCTCTACTGAAAGTCCTTTAGTGCCTCACCCTGGTATGTGTAGACAGTTGGCACGACCCCCTCCCTGGCCTCTAGAGGCCCCTCCCACCTTTCCTGTCTCTTTCTTCAGGTCTGCCTCCTGCATTTGACCCTTGTCATACCCTCCTTCTCCTGTCCTTGAGCTCCTTGAGGGCAGCGGTTGCATCTTGGGACCACTACCCCCTCCTCCTCCCACCCTGCATCCAGCACAGGCCAAGCACGGGGACCAGGGGCGGCTGATGTGGCCGAGAGACCAAGATCTGCTCTCAGATGAAGGTTCCAGCTGGTGACCTTTGTGCAGGTCCCGGTGGATGGGTTCAGCCTTCCCAGTGGGTGGACCTGGAGCAGCAAGAGTGATTTCATTTTGTGGCAGCGAAGGGGCTCAGCCATTCTCATGACTGCCTGTCCTGGCTCATTTGTTACACAGCTGACACATGCTGACGCTTGCTTTGTGCCAGATCAGGGTGAAGCCATATTGGCCCTCGTGGGGCTCGTGGCCAAATGCCAAGGCTCCCCAGACAGGCAACTAATGCTGAGATTCCTTCCTTTTCCCACAGGTCTGCTCTGGCCACAGAAGATCAGGAAACAAGGTGGGTGGGAAGCGGGGTGATCTTGGCAGCTTTTTTGGAAACATTCTATGTGGAACCTACCCTGGGATGAGTGCCTCATGACTTACTGTTGACGGGGGGAGGATGCTGCACCAGGGAGGCAGGGAGACCGTGGTTACCATGACAAGAGGGCCTCCTCTGGGGCCAGGCAGCCGGTCCCTGCTCCACTCCAGCAGGGCGTCATTAACAGGAGGCCCCAGAGGTGAGCCACACAGCGGCCCTGACTGAGATGTCCACCCAGAGCCAGGCCCCCTGAAGCCCAGGATTTTACTCAGCCAGAGGGTGCACTGTCTGCCCACAACCTATCTCAGTGTGTCTGCCTGGCTCTGGATGCCAGGAACAGCCTCCCTGTGTGTCACGGATCCTGGAGACCACCCTCGGGGGCAGTGGTTTGCTAGAAGGACTCACAGGACTCAGCAAAGCTGATCTGCTGACAGTTATGGTTTATTAAAGTGGGAGTGTGGGTACAGCTCAAAGTCAGCAATGGGAAAAAAAGCATGAGGTGGGGTGAGGGGAGACAGGTGCACGCTTCCAGTTGTTGTCTCCCAGGGGTGTTGTTTTGGGACAGCCCTTAATTTTCCCAGCAGCCAGGTGTGGTGATGCACACCAAGTGTCACCAACCAGGTGTGCTCATTTGAGCCCTGGTGCCCAGGGTATTTACTGGGGGTCAGTCATATGCATGGTGGACCACCTACGTGGCTGACCTTAGTCTCTAGCCCCTCCACGGGTTGGACTGATACCACATGGTCCATGGCTCCTGCCTTAAATCACATTGTCAGCATAGACTATCCAGGGTGACCCCAGGTCCCAGGCGAACAAAGATACTCTTGTCAGGAAGGACATTCCAAGGGCTTAGAGGTGACCTCCCAGAAGCCAGGCAAGGGCCAGACCTTCCTTTGAAACCTGCAGGGTTAATCCTTGACCACACACTCTGCTACAAGTATGTTACATGGCCCGGCCACATGCCTTAATACTACCCATGTGACCCAAGAAGCCTCAAGCTGAGAAATAAACAACAAAAATCATCTTAGACCAGTACTGCCCTGGGGACACTGAATAGAAGCCAGTTCTCAATGCATTTCTCACAAGACCACCTCAGTCCTTCTGGAGCTGAGTTCCCATCCACAGACACAAAACACGCAAGGAAATCATTCACCATGAGAAAAAGTCGGCGGGTACAACAAATAGCAGCATTAGACCTCCTCCTGGGAACCCTCAGGTAGAGATGATTAAAACAAGTATGTTTAAAATGATTAAATACATAAAAGAAGGAATGGTTGGGAGCAACGGATGGATGGACAGATGGACAGACAGATGGACAGGTGGGTAGGTGGGAGGGTGGATAGATGGATGGATGGATAGCTAGATGGACAGGTATACGGGTGGATGGGTGGATAAATGGATAGATAGATAGGTGGATGGGTGATGGATAAGTGAATGAATAATGGATGGATGGATAGGTGGATGGACAGATGGATGGATGGATGGGTGGGTGGGTGGATGGATGGACAGATGGGTTGGTGAGTAGATGGGTGAGATGAAGCCTCCCTCCAGTCTGATCGAGGGCACCAGCCCTGGGGCCTTGTTCTTTGGCTGGGGCACCAAGAGAGAAGTCCCCTTCAGAACCACACCTAGAAGGTGGGTGACAGGTGGCAGACCTTGAAAGGCAGGTGCCACTCTTGCTGCTGAGGGCACACTGAAGCCGATTAGATCATTCTTTTGGATTCCCCACGCATGGAACATTTTCCACTTTCTTTAAATACCGTAATGATAACTTGACTGTGTTTCTGCCTCTCCAGCATGTCCTGAGGTGGCGTGAGCACAGAGGAGGACAGGGCAGAAGATCCCAGATGCCAGGAAACCTCTGTCGGACGCCCTCTGACCCTGGATCCTGTCCCCGCCTCATCCTGAGTCACAGTCTCCGGGGGGTGTCCGTCTCCTCCATCCATGTCTGAAACCCAACATCCTTTCCAGCTGCTTGAAAACTTTTTTTTTTTTTTTTTTTTTTTTGCGGTACGCGGGCCTCTCACTGCTGTGGCCTCTCCTGTTGCGGAGCACAGGCTCCGGACGTGCAGGCTCAGCGGCCATGGCTCACGGGCCCAGCCGCTCCGCGGCACGTGGGATCCTCCCGGACCGGGGCACGAACCCGCGTCCCCTGCATCGGCAGGCGGACTCTCAACCACTGCGCCACCAGGGAAGCCCGAAAACTTTTTTTTTTTAATGATGCGGTATTAGTGCGTTCTGGAAAAGGACCCAGCTCTCCACCCTCCCCCACTCATGAGCTCATGGCCAAGAAGACTGAGAAGCATTGAGCGTGGCCTGTGCGTCCTTGGTGGCCTCAGAGACCCCCCGCACCACCACTCCACTGCACAGAATCCTGGTCAGGACCCTTCTCTTGCTTGTCACCTGGTTCAGGTTGGAGCCACAGATGCCCATCAACTCCCTGGCCGGGTCTGGATTCCTTCTTGTGCCTTTCCTGCCAGCACGGACCCCGCAGCCCTGGGCATCTGGCCTGGAAACTCAGCCCCCACCCCCAGCAGCGCCGTGCCCCCCGAGCGCTGCCCAGCCTTTGAACTCACAGCTTTTCCTTTGAACAGCCCCTCCCCTTGCCTCTTATAACTTCCACCTTCTTAGGGAGCATCGGAGCCCACAGCACCAGTGAGGGCCGCTGATAATCATCCTCGTTCTACGGTTGTGAAACCACATCCCCCTCAATCTAGAACATTCTCAAGCCCCATGAACGCGGAGGCCACGCCACAGGGCAATCCCGATCAATACCTCCTACCAAGAGAATGAGCCTCCCCACTTCCCTAATCCCCCCGACAACACGGGGTTGGGATGCGCCCCTTGGGCTCCCACCAGGAAAAGAGGCTGAGAAACCAGTGCTGAAATAAGCTCATCCCAGAAACGCAGATCGAGAAAAAGGAAGGTACAGGGTACTGAACGTTCGAGTGTTAGAAAGGTCACTGGGGAGAATAAAAACCAGCAGCCTGGATACTATGACCACCTGCATTCAAAGGAAGCAGATATCCTTAGGACAAAAACAAAATTTTTCTAATGCGGTTGAAACGCCAGTGAGGTGGGCGCTAAAGGGAGTGAGTTCCCCGTCTCTAGAGGCATTCAAGAAAAAGCTGGCTGGTACTTGCACAAAGTGGCCCTCTGCGGTCCCCTCCAACCCTGAGAGTCTCTGTTTCTATGAATCTGAGCAAAAGTCGAGCAGGTGCATCATCCGGCCTCTCTTGCTGGCTCTGTAGCTGGCTTCTTAGCGGGTGTCATCCAGGTTTGGTTGACCCTCCCTCCCCCAGTAATTTCCCAGTAGAAGATTCTTGGCCTCAAAGGAGATGTTGAATGCTTCTCCACCTGGGACGTCAAGGGGGTGCGTTTGGGGTTATCCCAATGGCAGGAGGGAGCCGGTGGTGTTCAGTGCTGAGCGAAAGGGACAGCAGTGCTTCCTGCATGTCAAGGAATTGTCCCACTCCAAATGCCAGTGGCTCCTGCCTTGGAAAATTCGGGGTTTCTAAGCAGCCTTGGGCCTGCATCTTCTGGAACCCAGCACTGCTCCGGTGAGGCCAGGGCATTTGGGCATCTGGTGGGGTTTTTTAATTTGTGTTTCTGCTCTGTTTCCCAAATGTCAAATAAAGGACAGGGACCGTGTTCCAGACGCAGATGAGTTACCTGGAGCCTGAGGCAGGAGAGGCTGGGGGATGGGCCTCTGCAGGCTGCCCTCCGAAAGGCCGCTCCATCCTGGGCCCGCTTGTCCCCCACCCCTGCCCAGAGCGCCTCCTTTCCTAAACGGTGCCTGGGTACCTGCCAGGTCACCCCGAACTCCAGGTTCAGGTGGCTGGCTCTGCTCAGCTGAGAGGGACACGTGACCCGCGAGGCCCACAAGTCCACAGTAAATGCAATAACTCCTGGAAAGCCAGTGCTCCACTGGAAGAGAAAAAGGAGCCTGGGATAGGAACAGATGCATTCCACCTAACCCGACAATTACTGAGCGGCTGCAGAGGCGACAGAAGGACGAAAGAGGCAGACCCATCCCGCCCTCAAGGAGCCTGCAGCATAACAAGAAATTCCAGCACAGACCCCCTGGTTCACCGTGGCCCACCGACCACCCCTCCGGACCACCAGCAGCCATAGACAACGGGCAAGTGGAACCAAGGACCCCAACCCAACCTCACAGCCCCTCCAGAATAGAGAGAGACCCCCGGGGTGGCTGTCTCCAGGTCGGCCACCTGTCCAGAGGTGTGTGAAGTTCTGAGGCACAGCTCCGTCCATACGGGGCCACTGTGTCCTCGGTAGCACCTAGGGCTGCTACCCACATCCTCTGAAATCGGCTTTGCGAAAGATTTGTATCTGCGGGGCGGTTTTTGGCTGAAATGCAACGGATGTCGAGCCCTCCTTGTAAAGGAACATTGAGTTTTCCTCTTGTGACACATGGGATGCATCGTAAGTCCCTCCCCAAGTCATAGTTCACACACCCATCCTTCCGACGGCGAGTTTTGTGGTTTTTAAAAACAAAAACAATTCATTCTGATTACTGTCGTGATATGAAGGCATCATTTCCATGAGCTTTGGGGGATTTTTATGTGAAATAAATAAACTATCACTGAGAAGGGAGGTTTGTGACTTTTGTCCACGTCCAAGGGATGTGGCACTGGTCTTGGTCGTGGTGCAGAGGAAGGAGCTTTCACGGGATGGCAGGAGGCACAGCTCAATGCCAAGCGACCTTGGGCAACCTTGGGTGACTTTGGGCCATGGACTCTCTCCTCTTGCTTCTATGTCCCATCTGCAGAATGGGAGCCCCAGCTGGGTTCTTCCCGAGGCCCCTTTTGGCTCTGCCTGTCTGTGGTTCAGGTTCCTTTCCTGTCCCCAGTCTTCTCTGGAATCAAACTTAGTCAACAGTTAATAATATTAATTACTAGTATTAAGCAATTCTCCAATCCCCTGCAGATACCAGTTGGGTATCCTACAATTTATCTCAATCCTGACACTACCGGTTCGGGCAGACCTTACAGGCTAAGGGTTCAGCCCCACAAGACGGCCCCGACTTCAGACACCAGTCAATCTCAGGTCCTAGAATAGGGTACAATTCAGCAATAGTCAGATGGAAGAGATGCACCAGGCGAGGTGTGGGGAAGGGGGTGGAGCTTCCACGCCCCCTCTGGGCACCACCCTTGCAGCACCTCCCTGTGTCCGCCCAGCGGAAGCTCTACAAAAAATGTTTAGGGATTTTCATGGAGGCATGATGGAATACACCACTGGCCATTGATGAAAGTTCCATCCCTCTAATCCCAGGGTCAGTGGGGTCCCCTGGCCACCAGCCCTGATCCTGTGGTTATAGGGCGTTTCCAAAAGTCACCTCGTAGCATAAACTCAGGTGTGGTTGAAAGAGCTTCTTATAAAAGCAAAGGATGCTTCCTTCATCTTTATTATCTGGAGCCATTTCAGGCACAGAGGACATAAGACCAAATATTATCATAAAAGGGACTTCCCTGGTGGGCCAGTGGTTAGAACTCCACGCTTCCATGGCAGGGGGCATGGGTTAGATCCCTGGTCAGGGAAGTTCCACTGCAGTGTGACAAAGAAAAAAATTTCCAAAAAGAAAATGTATACATTATAACAAAAGATGTTCCCTCTTCTGACGTAGGAAATTACAAGGGTTTTAGGGGCTCTGTGCCGGGAACTGGGAACTAAGTCCAACTCTGTTTCTTATTATAAATCATAACATCACAATAATAATAACAGTAGCAGTGATAACAATAGTCTGAGTCCAACCTAGCACAGGCCCCATGTTACTGAGAGGGCAGCGGGGGTCTGAGGCAGAGAGAGGGTATGTGGCTCACCTGGGGTCACCCAGACCCTGAGTGATTGGTCTGAGGTCTGATTCTGTGCCACCCCCGGCCACCCCATCGCTTGGCTGGAGACCCACGACCCTCTGCCAGCTGCAGGACATTGGGGGCTGTGCCCCTCAAAGGTCAGAGTGGACCCTCCCATGTCAGGTACAAGAGGAGTCCTCCCATTGTCCCCACCCAGGATTTTGGGACCTGCTGGTGGCAGGGATGCCAGGACAGGTGTGAGGTCCACACAAAGTCACCATCAGGTTGATGGCGGGAGCTGGCAGGGGCCAGCCCACCTGCCTCTGCCATCCTGCCCCTCTGATGTCCAGGGAGGTACCCTTCACGGAGAAGGTCACCTCACGGGGGCTGGGAGGGGGCCTCAGGTAGAGGGGGTGAGCTGGCAAGAAGGCAGCGAGGAAGAGGTGTTGAAGATGGCAGAGCTGGCGCTGGGATCACGGGGTGCCCTCTTTTGAGGGGATGGACCCACCCCCTTTCCCACACTACCAAGTCTCTGATTATCCTAAGGGGGTTCTTGCGAACCTCATTCATCCATTCGTTCATCCATTTGCTGAGCACTGGGGATCCCGCAGGGCCCAAGCACCCCTTATGTTGCTCCCAGCCCAGCGGGGGAGTTTGACACAGGGAACCAGGGCCTCACTGGGGACCAGGAGGCAAGTCCAGGAAGGGTCCCTGGAGGGAGGGTCCTTGGTGACTGGAGACCAGAGAGAGAAGCAGCAGTTAGCTAGACCAGTGGGCGGGCGGAGAGGTGTCCCTGGCGGAGGGCTCAGCAAGGGCAAAGTCCTGGAGGCCAGACAGAGCTGGGTGAACCAGGAGAGGGAAAATGAAGGAGGGTTGGAGTGCAGGGTGGGTGCTGGGGGGAGATTTTTACTATTAGTGGCATTCAGCACATTCACAATGTTGTGCAGCCATTACCTCCGGTCCAGAGCTTTTCCATCCCCCCAAAAGGAGACCCCGTCCCCATTAGCAATCACCCCCCCACCCCCACCCCTCCCCTAGCCCCTGACAACCAGGAATCCACTCTCTGTCTCTGTGGATTTGCCTGTTCTGGACATTTCACACTATGGGACAGGATGGTCACTTTTAATAACCTTGGACCAGTGGGCTGTTTGAGGACCGGCAGGTCTGCACTGGGGAGCCCATGTGCCAGGGTGAGCCGACCAGGAGGCCTCCCAGCAGTGCCCTGCCAGGGCCTCTATCTGGGCATGTCACCGTCACCCATGGCTTGGGCCACATGCCCCACAAGTATGCTCCCAGGAAATTCTTGCCACTGAAACTGAGCCAGAGGTCACACCCAGAGCTGGCCTTCCCCCTGCCTACGGGGCAGCTGATGGAGCTCAGTGGCACAGGTCTGGCCATGCTGAGCTGCCAAGAGAGGCAACTGAGACCCAGAAGGGGCTGGACGGGGGAGAAGGGGGTGGGAGCCAGTGGACAAGAGCCCCGTCTTGGCCATTTGCTCACTCTGCCCCTGGTGGCCACCTTTGAAGTGAGGGTCACTGCTCCCAGTGATCTCTCCTGACCTCTGTGCCAGGCGAGTCCTGCCTGAGGCCACTAGGTGAGTCCATTAACCAGTTATCAACAAGATCCATCACATTCTGTCTTCACCACTGGTTGGCCCTCAGCAGCTGTCTTGGCCACAGTGGGTCCTGCCGGTGGAATCGGGGGGTGAGGGAGGTCATGGGGGTCCAGACAGGGCAGGGCCTGGGCGTGAGGACAGTGGGCTTCTTTTCTTTATTTAGTTTTAGTTGTGGCATGCAGGATCTTTTTCTTTAGTTGCGGCATGCAGGATCTAGTTCCCTGACCAGGGATCGAACCCGGGCCCCCTGCATTGGAAGCGTGGAGTCTTAACCACTGGACCACCAGGGAAGTCCCTGTGCTTCTTTCATTTTTTTTTATTTTTTTGCGGTACGCGGGCCTCTCACCGCTGTGGCCTCTCCCGTTGCGGAGCACAGGCTCCGGACGCGCAGGCTCAGTGGCCATGGCTCACGGGCCCAGCCGCTCCGCGGCATGTGGGATCTTCCCGGACTGGGGCTCGAACCCACGTACCCTGCAACGGCAGGCGGACTCCCAACCACTGCGCCACCAGGGAAGCCCCCTGTGCTTCTTTTAAATGCAAATAAGAATGGGGAGGCGCGTGGCAAAGGAGAGTTGAAACAGAGGAAAGACAGCCCCTGGTCTGGGTTTTTACAAAGCTCCTCCCTCTGGCCATCATACAGAGGTAGCTGGTTTAAAGAAAAACCAGTGGCAGACAGTTCAAGCTGTAAAACTGTATTGAACTCAGGAGCCATTGCAATGGCTCCACTCCTAACACAGACAGCACAGGCAAGCAGGTTCACAGCCAAGAAGCCGGTGGAGTCGGTGGACAGAGAATCACTAGGAGGAGACGTGAGGGGTAAGGGGGGGATTCTGGCTGCACTGACTTAGCAGATTCTTGCTGAAATCCCCTCGTGTTTCACCCGGAGGCTGGATTCAAAGATCTCCTGCCCCTCCCTGTTTCATTCATTCCCTCTGCTACCATTTAGGGAGCCCCTGCCTTTTGTGGACCCACCCTTGTTAGGCACCCGGGACACATCAGAGAACATCTGTCCCTGCCTGCCCCGGAGGGAACTCACAGTGTGGAGGGAGGGAATGGGGATCCAGAAAGGCTTCCTGGAGGAGGGGATGGATGTCCAAGCTGACACAGGATGGCTTAGTCAAAGTTAGCCCAGGGGAGGAGGATTGGGTAAGAGGAGAGGGGTTCCTGCAAGAGAGAACAGCATGTACAAAGGCCCTGTGGCAGTAGCTCTGGGTGCTGAGGGACAGGTAAGTGATGGGTAGGGCAGGGCATCCTCCCTTCATAAAGCCTCCTGGAGGTGGAAGCCCAAGGCCAAAGAGAGTCCCCCTCCCTCGGTTGGGGCCAGCAGCGTCCCTTTATAAAGTTGAGAACAGGTGAGGCACAGAGAGGAAAGGGTGGGGCCCGAGCTCCCCCAGGTGGCAAGTGGCAGAACCAAGATTCAAATGCAGGATTCTTAACCAGGGGTTCTTAAAGTGTGTCCAGTGTGGGTGAGGGTGGTGGTTGCTGAGACCCTTTCAGGGGGTCTTCAAGGTCAAAATCACACATGAGCAAAAGATCCATTCAAAGTGCAAAGACAGGGACTTCCCTGGCAGACCAGTGGTTAAGACTCTGTGCTCCCAATGCAGGGGAGCACGGGTTGGATCCCTGGTCAGGGAACTAAGATCCCACATGCCGCACAGTGTGGCCAAAAATAAAAATTAAAAATTAAAATAAAATGAAAAATAAAGTGCAAGGATAGACCAATGGCCTTTAATGGAGCAGAGAATGAAAGAGAACAGGCCACCTTCATAAACCTCTACCTGTCCAGTTCGGGTGTAGGACAAAGAAGACTACCCATGATGACCTAAAAAGGCTAAAAATCGTCCTCTCTCTGTGTGAAGCTGGGTTTTCTTCCTATATATCAACTGAGACAACTATGGAAATGGGCTGAACGACAAGCAGATGTGAGAATCCTTCTAAACCAGATATTAAAGAGACTTGCAAAAAATGTAGAATATCACTCTTTTACCTAAAATTTTTTTTTTAATTTCAACAAGATGAATTTATTCCCTGACAGTTCTGGAGGTGAGGAGTCTGACACGGGTCTCCCAAGGCTAAGATCAAGATGTGGGAAGGGCTGGGTCCTTCCGGAGGCTGCACGGGAGCATCAGTTCCCGCCTTTTCCAGCTTCTAGAGGTGCCGCATCCTTGGCTCACAGCCCCATCCTCCGTCCTCACAGGCAGCAGCAGGGTATCTTTCTGAACCTTCTGCTGTAGCTACGTGTCCCCTCCCTGTGACTGTAGCTGGAAAGGTTCTCAGGTTTTTTTGTTGTTTATTGAGGTGAAATTCACATAATATACAACTAGCCATTATTGTAAAGTATACGATTCAGTGACATTTAGTGCGTTCACAATGCTGTGCAACCATCACCTCTAATTCCAGAACATTCTCATCACCCCAGAAGAACACCATATAAGTAATCACTCCCTATTTTCCCTCTCCCAGCCCCTGACAACCAGGAACCCACTCTCTGTGTCTGTGGATCTGCCTGTTCTGAACGTTTCCCGTCAATGGAACCACACACTGTGTGTCCTTCTGTGTCTGGCTCCTCTCTCTGAGCATTGTGTTCTCAAGGTCCATCCACGTTGCAGCGAGTGTCAGTGCTTCACCCCTTTGCATGGCCGAATAATATTCCGTGTGTGGATGGAACGCAGTTTGTGTATCCATCATCTGTGGATGGACACTTGAGTTGTTTCCACCTTTTGGCTCCTGTGAATTATGCTGCTATAAACATTCATGTACAAGCTTTTGTGGGGACATATGTTTTCATCCCTCTTGGGTAGACACTTTGAAGTGAAATTGGGTCATAAAACCGTTTTCCACAGCAACTGTCCCATTTTCCATCCCCACCAGCAACACACAGGGTCGCCGTAACTCCCCATTCTCACCAACACTCTTTATCGTCCATCTCCTTGACTATGGCCATCCTAGTAGGTGTGAGTGTTGTCTCACTGTGGTTTTGATTTGCATTTCCCTGATAATCAGTGATGCTGAGCATCTTTTCATGTGTTTGTTGGCCATGAGTGTATCTTCTTTGAAGAAATGTCGATTCAGATTCTTTGCCCATTTTTAAATTGGGTCGTTTGTCTTTTTGTTGTTGACTTGTAAGAGTTCTTTATATATTCTGGCTAGTAACCCCTTACCATATACCAATATATGACTTGTAAAAATTTTCTCCCACACCCTGCTCTGTCTTTTCACTTTCTTAATAATGTCGTTCAATGTACAAGACATTTTTAATTTGATCAAGCCCACTCCCTTAATTTTTTTTTTATTTGTAAGAAATGTTATTATTTTTCATTAAAAATACTATATTGGGGATGTCCCTGGTGGTGCAGTGGTTAAGAATCCGCCTGCCAATACAGGGGACACAGGTTCAGTCCCTGGTCTGGGAAGATCCCACATGCCGTGGAGCAACTAAGCCCGTGCGCCACAACTACTGAGCCCTCGTGCCACAACTACTGAAGTCTGCGCGCCTACAGCCCATGCTCCGCAACAAGAGAAGCCACCGCAATGAGAAGCCTGCGCACCGCAACGAAGAGTAGCCCCCGCTCCGCATAACTAGAGAAAGCCCGCGCACAGCAACGAAGACCTAACACAGCCGAACATAAATAAATTAAATAAATTAAAAATATATGTATTATGTTTATGTGACCATGTAGTGATCAGTTGTCTTTTTTTTTTTTTTTTTTAGTTGCAGCACGTGGACTCTTAGTTGCGGCATGCGGGATCTAGTTCCCCCACCAGGGATCGAACCCAGGCCCCCTGCATTGGGAATGTGGAGTCTTACCCACTGGACCACAAGGGAAGACACTGGTTGGCACTTTTTTAAGTTAACAAACCTTTAATTTTTCTCAGTTTTAATGTATAACGTGGTAGATACTACCCATGACGATAATCCACTTAAACAAAAGCTCCCCGGGGCCTCAGTCCTTTTCAAGAGTAGAAAAGGGGTCCTGAAACCAAAAGGTCTCCTCTGGTGGGGAGGTGGGGTGGGGCATGTGGTCCCATTTGGTCAGTAAGGGGGCGGGGATCAACAGGGCCCTGCCTACCCCACCCCCTAGCTGCTGAGACGCCTGAAGCCAAACGCAGTGACGCCAGCCCTCACGTGGGTGCCCGCTGAACAGCCCCTGGTGTCACGCTGAGATTTCCTGGCGGCCACGGTCATCAGAACGAAGCTTAAGTTCATCTTGGCATCAACCCCCTTGGAATAGGAAGTTCCGTGCCGTGTGGAACCTCTGGGGCTGGCCCGCTGCTGTCGCTGGAGACGGGGGAGGGGGGTGAGTTCCTTTTCTCAGCCCCCAGAACCGGCCTTAATGTCAGGGTCAGGCTAGGGGACACACCGGGCTGGATATTTTTAGGGAGGGAAGAGGTGTGGCGTGGGCAGTCTGCCTAGGAGGGGGCAGGCGGGGAGGAGGAGGGGCGGGGAGGAGGAGGGGCGGGGGGGGAAGAGGCAGCGGGGTGACTTCCACCTGCACCCCCCTGGCCGGCCGACCCGTGACTAATTTAGGCAAAAGACAGCGTGGAGCTATTTCCATCTAGTGGGAACAGGTGCGGCGCCCCCAGCGGTCCCCACCCCTCCTCCCCGCACCTCACCGCGCCGGCCGCGCTCCCCATAGGCCGTGGGCCTCCTCCCTGGGGGCGGCCTCCAGGCTGCCCCAGCCTATAAAGGCGCAGGGTTTTCTCAATGAAGCCGGGACGCACTGCGGGGCCGGGCCCAGCCGGGTACCAGGCAGTCGGGAGTTGGCCTAACAACCGCGGTCCCCGCCGCCCCTTCGCGCGGAGATGAAGTACATTCTGGGCATCGGAGGGTGAGCGTCCAGGGCCCCGGGCGGACCGCCCCGCGGGGGCAAAGGCGCCGAGCTCGCGGGAGAGGCCGGCCGGGTGCTCTCCTGTGCGGGCCGAGGTGGCCTGGGCAGGAGGCCGGGGAATGAATGGAGGGCTGCCTGGCGACTGGTGTCGCAGGGACCCGATGCCCAAGGTCGGAGTGCGGGGAGGGTTCTCTGCCCTCTGGTCGGCACAGGGCCGGGCGCAGGGCCCAATTTAAAATTTCCAAATGTAAGTCACTTCCCCATGCCGCATCCCTGACTAGATTCAGGGGGGAATAGAAGACTTTATAAAGCCCAGGCCGACCTTCCTTAAGGCGCGCGGGGCGGGGAAGGGGGGGAAACTCCGACCCCAGGGAGGCACGTAGGCAGGTGCTGCGGGGTCCCCAGAACGGCACTCCCCTGACTGCGTGGCACCTGCCTTTGCAGCCACTTCTGGGGACCCCAGGCAGGGGCCTTGCCTTCCCGGAGATTTATTACCAGTAACCAGGCCTTTTTAAGATGATGCTCGGGAAGCATTTAGCATAAGCAGGGCTGGCTTGGCGCTCCCACCTGGGAGGTCGCCCTGGGTCCTCCCCGTCTTGGTTTGATGGTCCATCACCCTCTTGAAATTCCTAATAGAGACCAGGGCCCTCCATCTCTGCACGTTCTGTAGCCGGCCCTGAGGGGACAGTGTGTCTTTTAGCAGCAAGTCAAATTAACATCAGGTATGTTCTAACCTGCTCCCCTTAAGGTATGGGGGTCACCTTTCCCATTGGCCCTTTTAAACGGCTGCAGGTCCCCTCCTTCCACACCCAGCTTTCCACCCCTGATTCCTAGGAGAGGGACAACCAGGTCAAGGGGACACTCATTTCCAGAGAGGCCTGACAGTCAGTCTTCTCTGTCCTTCAGCGGCCCCAGTCCAAAGTCCTTAGGGTGACCATCTGTCCTGCTTTTCCTGGGACTGAAGGGTCCCCAGGATTTGGGACTTTGAGCACTAAAACCAAAGACGTCCCGGGCATACGAGGATGAGGTGGTCACCCGGCTTCGCCCATTCCTTTTTTTAATCTCTCCCCGGTTTTGCAGTGAACTGCCAGTTTTCCTATCACAAATATTTTTTTCTCCCCCAGTTTGCACTTGCTTTAACAATTTGGCTTTTTAAAATTTATTTATTACTTCATTTAAAAAATAGTTATAATATCACATTACACATTAGCATAAAATATTTTATGAAACAACTATTTTTTTCCAAACCAAAAAAGTTTAGTGAGAAAAGAGGTATTATTTTTCATTTTTGCAAACCTCTCCAATGTCTGGCTTAATAGAAAACAGCTGGATTCTCATTTTGGCTTTTTTTAAAACCCTGCTGAGGCTAAGTCACACGTGGGCCTCAGTTTCCTCGAGCTGCGGGCACCACCTCCTGGGTTTGCAGTAACACTGGATGAGTCTGAATACAGAAAGCAGTGCTTCCATGACCCCAGCCAAGACTGTGTTCGCTTTTTTGTTTGTTTGTTTTCATACTCTCTGCCCCCTTTCTCTGTTTCGTCAGGCAGGTGAGCACATGCCTGTGCCTGGCCCTAGCGGGCAGTGGGCAGTAGTGGGCCAGGCAGCCCAGATCGGCTGATTAGAAAGCCTCCTCTGACCTAACATGAATAGAAATACCCTCTTAGCTCTACTGTTTTACAGGCCTGTGTTTGTTTTGCTTTGTTTTGTTTTTGGCCACGCAGCTTGGCTTGTGGGATCTTAGTTCCCAACCAGGGATCGAATCGTGCCCCCTGCAGTGGAAGTGCAGCATCCTAACCACTGGACCACCAGGAAAGTCCCTACAGGCCTGTGTTTTAGATTTGAGTCTGATCCTGGGGGCCCCTCAGACCCGGACAGGTCCAGAGAGGGGACCCAGGCAGCCTCACGTGTATGCTCTCTCCACAGCATGACCAACGGCGGCAAGACCACACTGACCAATAGCCTCCTTAAGTCACTGCCCAACTGCTGTGTGATCCACCAGGATGACTTCTTCAAGGTGGCTGCCCTGGCTGGGGGCGGGGGATGGCAGCCCCGAGAAGGAGACTCAGGGGAGCAGACCCCTCCCGGGGCACCCTGGGCTAACCCGAGTCGGGAGATCGAGGGACCGGCGATCTCGGTTACTGAGCACCTACCGCGTGCCTGGCACGTTCTCACGGCACACCCGTTCCCCATGGGATAGATGGGGAAACTGCAGTTCCCAGAGGGTGCGTGCCACCTGGGTGGTACCTTTTATCCTCTGCACCTCCACTTTCCCATCTGCAAAATGGGCTCTGAGCCCGCCCTTGATGCTTTGTGGAGGGTGAGGGGGTAACTAGATCATCGATGCAAAATCCCCCCGCTCCTGGTCCCAACAGTCACAAGGTTGGGGAGGGGTTCTGAATGCCAGCCTGGAGCCCGCCCCCACCGCCTGGGACCTCGAAGCCTATGACTATCAGCTGCAGGGGGCCAAGGCAGGCAGGGGCACCCAGACCCTCACTGGGGGCTCTCCAGGCGCTGTCACCCCAGGGTGGGGTAAGGTGGGAAGGCGGGCACTGAGCCCGCGGCTTGGGCTCCTCTGTTTCAGCCCCAAGACCAAATAGCAGTTGGGGAGGACGGCTTCAAACAGTGGGACGGTAAGGACGGACGGCAGCCCCACGCCCCCTGCCCTCGCTGCCCCATGGCCCCCACGCCACCAACACTCGCTTTCCCGCCCCCAGTGCTGGAGTCCCTGGACATGGAGGCTATGCTGAGCACCGTGCAGGCCTGGATGAGCAGCCCCCGGAAGTTCGCCCGTGCTCACGGGGTCACTGTCCAGCTGGACGCCTCAGACACCCACATCCTCATCCTGGAAGGCTTCCTTCTCTACAGCTACAAGTGAGCATCTCCAGGTCTGGGCCCCGGACAATCCAGGCCCTCCCAGGTCACCAAGTCTCTATTTTGACAGACAACCTTGCTGGGTGACCCTGGGCAGGACATCGTACCTCTCCGGGCCCATCCAAACTGGGGGAGAGGGAGGATTCCATCGTCAGGGTGGGGGCTAACGCGGGCATAGTAGGAGGCTGGCCGACCCCCCCCCCAGCCGACAACCAGCCCTCATCACCCAGGAATGGCCCTGGAGGCCAAGGCCATGGGGGGTTGGGTACTTTGACCCACGGGCGCTGACCAGGTCCCCTACCCCTGCCAGGCCCCTGGTGGACTTGTATAGCCGACGGTACTTCCTGACTGTCCCATACGAAGAGTGCAAGTGGAGGAGAAGGTGAGTCTGGGGGCCCTGGTGGGACCAGGAAACTGGGTAATGCCTGCTGGACACACGGCCACCCTGAAGCTTCAGGCTGACGGGCAGCAGGCACCTGGGTGGCCAGTGCTGGGTTCCAGAGGCCCACAGCCTGGGGCCTGGAGAGCGTGGCCCACCCATGCTCTACCCTGGGCATCTCCCAGGCCCACTGGGGAAAATGCTGGAAGTTGGGGCACCCAGGCCCCAGCATGGGGCCCCTAAATCAGTGGGATCCCCGTTCTCAGTGGTGCCGCCCCGACCTAGTTCCCGCACCCCAGGCTCTGCTCATGGCACCACCCTTGGGCAACATGGGTGTTGCTCATTCTCGCCCATCTCCCTCCCCAGTACTCGACGCTACATGGTCCCCGACCCCCCCGGCCTCTTCGACGGCCATGTGTGGCCTATGTACCAGAAGTATAAGCGGGAGATGGAGGCCAATGGCGTGGAAGTGGGTAAGTCCCTGAGTAAGATGAGGCCGGCTCCTCCCCATTGGGACCATTTGGGAAACCTGAAAGTCCCTCCTCGAGTCTCACCACCAGTCTCTCTCGCTTTGGGCCCCAGAGGCTGGTCTGTTCCCGCAGGCTGACTCTGCAGGCAAGCTTCCTCCTGACCAGCAGCCCTCCAGTCCTCTGTGAGCTGGCCGCCCGCCTCCTGGCGGCAGCCCCAGTGACCCGGGCCGCGGTTGGGCCCCCAGGGCCCCTGACTGTGGCCTTTCTGATTTCAGTGTACCTGGATGGCATGAAGTCCCGCGAGGAGCTCTTCCACCAAGTCCTGGAAGACGTTCAGAACTCGCTTCTGAACCGCTCCTAGGTGTGGCTGGAGAGGAGGGGCCCAGCCCCCAATGCAGGGACCCAGACACAATTCCGGCCACAGTATGGCCAGGCTGGCGGCATCCCAGCCAGACACTGCGTGACCATTTCCCTTTGGGGAAGTCTGTACATATGAGAGTGGAGGCCCCACTCACAGCCCAGCATCTCAGGGCCCGGGCATTCTGTCCCGAGATGCTTCTGTAACCTCGATGGCGGCTTATGTATTAAACCTGATCCTGTTTTTTAATCGTTGGGGTCCAGCCTGTTGTGTTCGAGGCGCTGAGAGGGACCCTCCTGCCCCATCTCCTTGGTGCATTGGTGGCATCGGGGGTGGGGGGGGCGACACCGAGGGCTCTGGGCAGTTACAGTCTCCACCTGTTGGATCCATGGCAATGTGACCCTGGGTGGCTGCTTGAGAGTCTTTGGGCCTAGCTTCCTCAAAAGGGAAATTTCCTGCCAGCTTTCAAAAAACAGCGCAGCACGGCCCAGAGCAGGGGCTGGGAGGTCAGCCAAGCCTGAGGGTGCCCCTGGCTCTTAGCTGAGCCCCGCTGTCACTGCACCCTGGTGCCTCCTCTGTGACTGGAGCTGACACCTATTCTCATGACCCAGGATGCTTGTAAGGACACACTCCCTCTCCCAGGAACCACATCTCCCTGAGCCTTCCCTAGAATGTTGGTGAGGCAGCTTATTGTATACACCCATTTCACAGATGGGAAGACTGAGGCTCAGAGATGGTCAGTGGCTTGGGAGCTGGGATTTGAACTCAGGTCTCCTCAGACCCTGTTCTTTTGCCCAAGGGAGGTTGGAAGGCTCCCGTGGAGACTGAAGACAGGGCGGGGAGGGGGAGGGTGGACGGAGTTGGGGGAGACAGGAGGAGGACAGGGTACCCCTTGACCTGAGGGTGATCCCCCAGGGCCAGCCGTGGTACTGTGGCCACCCACCCCACTCAGTCCAGAAGGGCAGGAAAAACCTGAAGTGTAGACAGTTTTGGACAAAGCCATTGAACATTTGGAAATTATGGGGGGAAAAAAAAAACAAAAACCAATTACCATATGACATAGCAATTCCACTCCTAGAAGAGATAACCAAAAGGATTGAAAACAAGTGTTCAAACAAAAACAATGATTCAAAGTAGCACTATTCACAGTAGCCAAAAGGTGAGAGCAACCTAAAAAGTCCATCAAATGATGGATGGATAAACAAAACGTGGTCCATACACACACAGACTTAGGAAGAAGGAAAGTCTGACACTCAGTACAACATGGATGAACCCTGAGGACATGATGCTCAGTAAAATAAGCCAGACACAGAAGGACAAACACTGTATGATTCCACGTATATAAAATGTCCAGAACTGGCAAATCCACAGAGATAGAAAGTAAACTCATGGTTGCCAGGGGCTGGGCTTCGGGGGAAGGGGGGGTGCGGGAGTGACTGATGATAGGGATAAGGTTTCTTTTGGGGGTGATGGAATGTTCTGGAATTAGAGGTGATGGATGGTCGCACAACATTGTGAATGCACCGTCACTGAATTGTTCACTTAAAATGATTAATTGTATGTTACGGAAATTTCACCTCAATAAAAAGAAAAGGAACGGATGCAGGGAGGGAGGATCAGGGCACAGGGGCAGTGAGGGTTCCGTGTGCTTCCATGCTGTACTTGCAGTCGGTGACAAGAAGGCTGTGGGGCGAGGAGTGTGGGTGTCCAGAGCCCTGCCCCTCACTTGCGACACAACACTCCCACTGTCCTCTGAGCTTCCTGCAGTGGCATCCATGGAGTGGGGTCTCCGTGTGCCCCAAGGCTCCCTGCCCTTTGCCACAGAACAGGCTGGGCAGCAGGTCGGCGCTACAAGTCCTATCCTGCCCTGGATTCGGGGTCCCAGGCTCCTGGGAAACTGCTCACTTCCTGTGCCCCAGCTGGGAGGAGCCTCCCACTCGGCTGCTGCCCCTTCTAAACACAGCCTTCCGGCCAACAGACATCACCTAGCGGTGCAATCACCACTGCCCTTTGCCCCTGTGGCCTCACAACCCAGCACAGAGCAAAACACAAAGGAGAGAGTGGTAAGCAGATGGACAGATGGACGGCAGCAGAGGCGGGAGGCCCCGCTGGGCCTGGGACTCATCCCTGGCACTAGCTTCAGCTAAGGCCTCATGCAGCCCTATCCCCACCAACCTGAAGACCCAGTGCAGATCACTAGTAGGGTGACCAACTGGCCCTATTTTCCAAATACTTTCCCTTTTTTTTTTTTTTTTTTTTTTTAAAATACGTTGCGTGCCTTGTGGTATCTTAGTTCCCCGACCAGGAATTTGAACCTGCGCCCTTGGCAGGGAAAGTGCGGAGTCCTAACCACTGGACTGCCAGGGAATTCCCATCCCTTTACTTTAGCATGGAAAGTCCTGCTTCCCCAGAAATCCCTCAGAACCAACCAACCGAGATGGTTGGTCACCGTATCTGCTAGTCTGCTGGGGGCTGCAGAACAGAGGTGAAAGGGCCCACAGGCCGAGAGTCAGGAGGGGCTGGGTTCCCGTCCCTCCCAGGCCATTGACAAGCTGTGTACCCAATGGCTCAGAACACCATGTCCTGGTATGTTTGAGCAGGATTTGAATCTGTTAAGACTCTCCTTGCTTCAAACAAACAAAACCAAAAAGCAAACAACACTATTATGGGCTGAATTGTGTACACTTAAATTCATATGTTGAAGCCCCTGACCCTTAGGACCTCAGAGTATGACTGCATTTGGAGATCACTAAGTTAAAATGGGGTCGTGAGGGTGGGCCTTAATTCAGTATGACTGGTGTCCATATAAGAAGAAGTTGGGACACACCGAGGGAAGACCATGTGAGGACACAGGGAGAAGATGCCCATCTGTAAGCCAGGGGGAAAAGAGGCCTCGGGAAGACCAACCCTGCAAATCCAGAGAGACAGAAAGCAGACTCGTGGTTGCCAGGGGCTGGGGAGGGGTGTGGAGTGGCTCCTAGTGGGGATAAAACATTCTCAAGTTTTTTTTTCTTTTTTCAGCTGTTCCACGCAGCTTGTGGGATCTTAGTTCCCGGACCAGCGGTTGAACCTGTGCCCTTGGCAGTGAAAGTGCAGACCTAACCACTGGACCGCCAGGGAATTCCCAAAATATTCTCAAGCTGATCGTAGTTGATGGTTGTAAAACCCTGTGAATATACCCCCAAACCTTAAGCTTACACATTAAATGGATAAATTGAATGGTATGTTAATTCTATGTCAATAAAAAGTCCTCTGAGCCTTGATGAGAAAAAAAAAAAAAAAAAAAAAAGGGAATTCCCTGGTAGTCCAGAAGGACTCAGTGCTTTCACTGCCGAGGGCCTGGGTTCAATCCCTGGTCGGGGAAATAAGATCCCACAAGCCTCGCAGCACCGCCCCCCCCGCAAAAAAAAAAACACCCAATGTGACTTTTATTTTATTCGGTGGCATTTCCAACACTTGTGACTTTAATCAAAAATGCACAAATGCCCATATGCTCGCTAACAGCACGTAACTGTCATGCTAATAAATTAGTGCCTGCTTTAACGGGGCACTACACATTACTCACTCAACAAATGTTTATTGGGTGTGTAGTACTTGGGGCAGCAAAGTATGGCCCATGGGCTAAATCCAGCCCACTGCATGTTTTTGTATAGCCCTTGAGCTAAGAATGGCTTCACATTTTTAAATGGTCATGGAAAAAAATTACAAGAAGAATTAAATTTCGTGACAGATGCAAGATACATGGAATTCAAATTTCAGCATCTATAAATAAAGTTGTTTTGGCTGGCAGCCACGCCTACTTGAGTACGTGTCAACTGTCGCTGCCTTCAAGCTACGCGGCTGAGCTGGGGGGCTGGGGTAGAGACCCTCAAGTCCGCACGGCCGAAATCACTCATTTCCTGCAGCGTCTGCTGACGGCTGCTGGAGGGTGGCGGGGAGAGCCCACTGTGTCCTGGAGGGCAGGTGGGAGCTGGTGCAGGGCGTGGACGGAGCCTTGGAGAGCCTGCCAAGGCCTGCCCTTTGTCACAGTCATGGAGCACGGTGAGGCTGATCCTCTGGTCACCAGGCCCAAAATAGTCCAGGATGGGACAGGGACATGGGAGAGGTGGCTCCGGGGCAGCCAGAGCCCTGCCTGGCTACCAGATACCTCGGTCACTATGAGAACAGTAGCGGGATGGGGGACCACCTCATCCTGATTGCACAGCACTTTCCCAGTTTCAGCACTGAAAGTTCCCCATCCTGGAAAAAGCCGGGCCCAGGCAAACTGAGACAGTTTGTCACCCTGATCGAGGGCCGACCACCTTGAGTGGCCGGATTATTCTATGACCCACCTCTCTAGGGCTCAGAGAGGAAAGGGACCTGCCCAAGGTCACTCAGCGGAGCTGAGATTTGAACACGTCTGTCAAATGCTGACCCAGGACCGTCTCCAGCCGAGGAGGTGTGCCAGGCGGCTTACCCTCACCCCATCCGCCTTCCGTCTTCCTACCCGTATCCCGGGAAGATTCTCTCACTCCTCTCACAGTCACCTGCAGGGACCAGTGAATCCGGCCCCACCTGCCCCTGGCTAGGCAGCTCTGGGCACGGTGTGGACGCCAGCTGGGCTAACCTGTGCCTTTCCTGAAGCCCCTGCCTTCCCCAGACAGAACCCCAAGACTAACCTGATGTGCCCCTGTCACATCCACCAAGCACCCCCTAGGTCAGTGCCCGGCGGTCTCCCCTGGGTGGGACGCCCTAAGGATGGGACGCCCTAAGACCCGGCAGCCCAGGCCCCAGGATGGGACGCCCTAAGACCCGGCAGCCCAGAGCGTGAGTGGGCGGCTCCAGAACCTGGCCGCCTCAGCCCCTTCCTAGAGAGAGATCCCCGGGGCAGGTAACGTGCCAGCTGCGCCTCAGCGTCCTCCGCTGGGCTTCGGATGCTCGTTGCTGCTGGGTTTTTGTGGCAGGTGTTGCCACTCATTGGGACAAGGAGCCCAAGGCCCGCCCCCAACCCCGGGGAGGGCACTCACACCTGCTGGACCCCTGTCCGGTGTTCGGCGGGCGGGGGGTGGGGCTGGGAATTGTCTCCCATGCTCCTGTGACCAGTACAACCTACTCCTTTTCCGCAGATGAGGAAGCTGAGGCTCCCGGAGGTGGAGTCCCTTAGCCGCAGGCCACAGACAAAGGAAGGAGACAGGGTTCCAGGCCAGGCTGGTGCGCCTGGGACGCAGCTGTGCCCACTGTCCTGCCTGGGCTGGCAGTAGGACCAGTCACCGCCAGGCTCCCCTGCGATACCGGGCCCGGAGGAGGCCCCCCAGCGCCTCCCCCTGAGGTCCCTTCTGAGGCCATTCGTTCTCCTCCCACCCTCGTGACAGGGCTGGGGCCCCAGCCCGCAGACTACCCTATAATTACTATGGTATTTATTCGTTTTCTTTATGAGTCTCGCTTATTTTATTGATTTTAACTAAATTCTTTGGAAGAGGAAACTTCATGGCCTTGCTGTGGATGGGAAACCTTGAACTTCCTGAAAGCACGTCGCTACAAACACTAAGAATGCCTGCCCCCATCCCTCCCCCAAAATCATCCCGGGGAGGCCCAGGGATAAGCACTCCACCTTCCCGGAACGCTGAAAGCCAAGAACAACCTCAGGTCAGTGCTTCTCAACTGGGGGCGACTCGGCCCCCCGCCCAGGGGACACTGGGCAACGTCTGGGGACATCTGTGGCTGTCACCCTGGGGGACTCCTGGCATCGAGGGGATGGGGGCCAGGGGTGCGGCTCCACACCCCGCAGCGCCCAGGACGGCCCACAGCCAAGAACAATCCGGCCCGAATGTCAGCGGTGCTGAGCAGAGACACCTGGACTAAGGGCAGAGAATTGGCTCAAACCCCCATCCCTCCATGACTCCCCTGGTGGTGCCGTGGTTAAGAATCTTGCAGGGGACACGGGTTCGAGTCCTGGTCCGGGAAGATCCCACATGCTGCAGAGCAACTAAGCCCGTGAGCCACAACTATTGAGCCCTCGTGCCACAACTACTGAGGCCCGCGTGCCTAGAGCCCGGGCTCTGCAACAAGAGAAGCCACCGCAGTGAGAAGCCCGCGCACCGCAACGAAGCGTAGCCCCCGCTGGCCGCAGCTAGAACGAAGACCTAAGGCAGACAAAAACAAATTAAAAAGAAAAAAAAAACACCCCCTGGAGGCACCTCGAGTGGGACTCCATGTGCAGAGAAGGCTGTCCCAGGATGGGACAGACCCCGACACACCCACCCACATGACACACACACACACTCACGTGCCAGTCATCCCGCGGCTGACACCTTCCTGGGCCAAGTCATCCCCCACCCCCGGGAACTCGGCCCGGCCTGCCCGCACCCCTGATCGTCGAGGCACCAGGGAGCTCACTCCATGGGGGAGGAGGTGTGGCCTCGGGATTGCTGGGGGCGCAGGCGGGTGGGCGGGACCCCAAGGGCCTCTCGCTGAAACCTGGCTCCTCTGAGGCCACCCCAATTCAGAAGCCCTGCCAGGGAGACCCTACCCCACCCCAGCTCACCGCATACAGACAGGCGACCTTCCATGCGAAGCGTCCTCACGCGGGCCCCTGGACAGTCCCCCCACCAGAGCTCTGCCCTGGGGCCCTTCCCCAAATGTCCTAACAGCCGTCAGGGGAGAAAGGTGGAGGGAGAGGCTCCAGGCGGTGGGGTAAGGCTGCAGAGCCGGTTCCCAGGGCCCTCCTTTCCTCATTCTATTTCAGGACCCCCCCGCCTCAACCCCAAGCACTTGCCACTCGCGTCAAGTAGCACTCAGTGGCCGTCTTAATCAGCAGTTACTCTGCCTGCCCTACCCACGTCCCAACAGGGCCAGGGCGGTCACCTCCAAAGGCTGCCTCCACCTCAGGTGCCCTGTCTGCCAGGCCCCTGAGGGGGCATCCTTGGGGCAGACTAGGGGGCCAGCCAGTGCCTGGGGGAGGAGCAGGCTGACCGGCACAGACAGGGGCAGCCATATGCCCTCTGCTGCCACTCAGGAGCACCCCCCAAGTCCTCCCAGCACATTCTGGAGGGAGCCTGGGGCGCCCAAGAAACGTCCTCATCACCTCCCCATTCCCTTTAAGCTTCTCTTCAACAAGCCCAGGAGGGGAGGGGCCGGCATGGGGGCGCAGAGGCAACGTTCACTCATGCCAACAGGGCTCACTTCCGCAGGGGTCTGGAAGTCCTCCCATACAGGGACCCTCAAAAATGCAAAACCCCAGGGGCTGGGGTGGGGGACACCGGGGGAGTCGGGGTGGCAGGGGGAGGGAGGGAGGAAGCCGCACACTCCCTGAGGGGAGCCGGCACCACGGCCATCACTGCAAGACACACATGCATCCTGGGGTCACCTGGCCAGGGCAAGGGTCCCCTGCTTTCACCCCTCCAGGACAAGGAGAATAAGGGAGGAGAAGTCCCAGCCCCCTCCTCCTCCCCCCTCACTGCCCTCTTCCCACCTGGGCCAGTTAAGTGCCCCCAAGGCTGTGTTTCAGACGTCCTTTGCATGGGGTATGTCTTTCACCACTGTTCTGTGTCTCACTTTTCAGGCCACCGAGTGGGGCCGGGCAGAGGGACAAGGGGATGGTTTTGGTACTTACTTTTCTTTTTCTCTCTGTACAACAGGGGGGCTAAAGGTCTCGGGGGATGAAGGAGCCTCTCAGGGCTGGTGGGTCTGGCTTTATAGACCACCCCGTGCCCTGGCAGCCCCGCTGGTTATTAATAGCTGCTGCCGCCACCTCTTGCCCGAGTATGGTCAGGAGCACAGCAGCTGTGGGCGCGCAGCCCCTGGGCAGGACAGGTGGCGCAAGGACAGCCCTCTGCCCTACGAGAGGTGGGCAGCGCTGCAGGGGACCCAGCATGGCCTGGTGACTCCTGCGCCCGAGCCCCCGAATCTAACAAGACACGCTTAGTGAGGGGGTACCCAGGGTATCCTGGACTCTGACACACCCTTGCCTCTAACCCTCGCTGCCACCCTAGGAACCACTGTCCCTAAGGACAAAGCTGGCACACACACAGAGGTGCCGTGTCTGCCGAGAGCCAGGAGCCCAACTGGGCTGCATCGAACCCAGGCCTGTCTGACTCATTTTGCAGACGGCGTGTGACTAATGCGAGCTGTGGTGAAGGCCTTGATTGAGAGCGAATCTCACGCGCTAGGAAAACACGGAGGGTCCCCCACAGCTGCCGCCGATGAGGGACCGAGGGACCGGCTGGGCTCCTGCTGTCACTGCCCTGCCAGACCGCGGAATGATTCAAGCAAGTCAGCGACATCCTCCCACAGAACTGGAGGCCACCTCATCCTCTTGTCACTAAAGGCTGCCCGCACACTCTGCTCCTGACTGCGCCCCAAGTGCCCTGCGGGGCCTGCGGCGCCCTTCTCTCCCCGGGGCTGTCAGTCCTTGTTCCTAATAAAGAGCCGTCTACTCATCTGTCCGTGTCAGAGGTCCTGCATCCAGCCACCCCTTACCCCACAGTGGGACTCCCGCCCTCTCTAACTGGTGACAAGGAGGCAGTTGAAACACAAGTCACTGGGAATCCTCGGGTGGACCAGTGGTTAGGACTTGGCACTTTCCCTGCCGTGGCCCGGGTTCGATCCCTGGTCAGGGAACTAAGATCCCGCATGCCATGCAGTGCGGCGGAAAAAAAAAAAAAAAAAAAAAAAACAAGTCACTGACCCAAGAGCCTCTGGCTCAGCAGCCCAACCATGACCAGCAGGTCTGTTCCTGCCCAGCCCGGAGGGCATTTTGCCACAGCCCCAGGCTGCCTCACCAGCGACACACCCCGGCCTGAGGGAGCTGATGTAAGCAGATACGGTAGGGGTCCCGGAGAAACAGAATCAGACGCAGCTTTCTTGACATCAGAGAAGCCATTTTTTGGCCTAAGCCATTTTGGGATCTAAGCCTGGCCACAGTGTTTGTCCTTGAACAGGTCTCAATAATTAATGAGCTTAAGGAAACAAAAGAATGCAGGGATGCAAGACTGTTATCAGACAAGAGAAGTAACAATAGCGAAGATAAATCAGTTGTGAAGGGAAGCACTTTCTTGAGCTGTTCTGCCAAATTTATTTGTTTATTTACTGCGCGGCATGTGGGATCTTAGTTCCCCGACCAGGGATGGAACCCGTGCCCCCTGCATTGACAGCATGAAGTCTTAACCACTGGACCGCCAGGGAAGTACCTGTTTTGCCAAATTTAACACCCCCCCCCGCCAAGAGCTCAGCCACCAGATCAAGCTGGAACCTAAGCGATAATGATGTTGACTAAAGCTTGGACTCTGTCGACCGCCCAAAATCTGAGCCCTCCCAGAGCCTCTCCCCTCCCCAGTGGCGGGGGTGTAGGGTCGAGTGGCTCTAGAGGCACGATCGTGACCCCTGTGCCCACTGCCGTCTCTCCCTGCAGCTGGTGTCACGACATCCACTTGGAGAACTTGACCTGCCCGGGGGCACGAGCTCTGCTGGTCTGAGGTCTCATCCCTCTGACCTGATCAGCTTCCACAGTGCTCTCCAGGTTCCCATTACTCCTCATAGCGTCTCTGGGGTGGGTGGGGGGGGCACCACCACTACGCGGCAGGCATGGAGGGGGATTGCCGCAGTTTTGGGGCGGAGCCGGCGGTGGAAGCCCAGCCTCCATCACCCGCCATCCTCTGCGCAAGCTTTGCTCTGAGATAAACATGGGCTTTCAACACCTTCCTTGCAATGAGCTTCACGTACATGGCAGCCAAACCCTAAGCGAACCTCGGGGAAGGTCCAGCCTGACTCTCGCCAGCTGGAGGGACAGGGTTCACGGCTCCCACGGTTCATTCCCCCCGCCTCCACCTGTCTCAAGAAGCAGGCAAGAAGACATTTTCATTTTGCATAAGAGCAAAACCAGATGCAGGGGGAACTTCCCTGCTGGTGCAGTGGATAGGACTCCGTCCTCCCAATCCAGGGGGCCCGGGTTCAACCCTGGTCAGGGAACTAGATCCCACATGTATGCTGTAACTAAGAGTTCACATGCCACAACTAAGGAGCCCGTGTGCTGCAACTGAGCCCACGTGCTGCAACTAAGACCTGGTGCAACCGAATAAATATTTTTTAAAAAAACAAACAAAAAACAGGTGTGGGGAGCCCTCGCTCTGCAGACCTGCTGGGAGGCCCACTCTCCTCAGAGCAGAAGGTGCTAACGTGCATCCCCCCCCATCACACCCCTGAAAGAAAAGGGGCTGAGGGCGTGGCAGAGGGACAGGGTACCAAAAGAGGGGAAGCAAGAGTTGAACTGCTCAGTGAACCTGTAAGTGGATGCAGCACACCTTCATCAGCGTGAGTCAGCTACTGCTGTGTAACAAAGCACCACAAACCTAGTGCCTTAAAGCAATACGCGTTATCATCTCACAGTTGTGGGTCAAGAGTCTTGATTGGCTTACCTGGGTCCTGTGCTCAGGGTCCCTCAGGAGGCTGCAATCCAGGTGTCAGTCCAGGCTGGGTTTTAACCGAAAGCTCGACTAGGGAGGGGCCCACTGTTAGGGCCCCTCACGTGGTCAGTGGGCTTCGCTGCTTGCTGGCTGTTCCTTGACACGTGGGCCTGTCCAACATGACGGCTCACTGCATCAAAGCCAGCAAGGGAGTCAGTTGGCAAGATGGAAATCATAGGCTGCGCAGCCTAGCCACAGAAGTGACTCCATCACCTTCCCAGAGTTCTGTTGGTCAGAACCTGCCACGAGGCCAGCCTGCTCTCCAGGGGGTGGGGAGCAGGAGGTGGGGCTACGTGGGGGCCACTCTGGGGCCTGCCTGCCACAGACAAGATTAATAACAGCACATCAGCCCCGGGGCTCTACAAAGGGACAGCACTGTTTGTAAGTGCTTGCATGAGCCAGATACACTGGGAGGTGCTTTATGACCACAAAGTGGTTCCCTGTGCCCTTAACTGACAGATTGAGGATGCCGAGGCTGCACTGAGCAAGATAACCCGGGTCGGGGGGCAGAGGTCATCTCCAAAGCAAGGACATCTGCTCACATTACCCACTGAAGAAGCTGGGGAATTCGCCCTCAGCACAGAGGTGCTTTGGATACTGAAAGGGCAGGTGTGAGTCCAAAGGGAATTGTGGTTTCTGCCCAGAAGTCTCCATCAGAAAGGCTGGATGGGTGCGGGGGGGCCCTGCCCCTATCAAGACAGACCATTGTGTCCATCTCCTACCACCATCTCCCAGGGCCTGACGTGGGGCTCACAGTGCGGCATGACTGGGGAAATGACGGCTGGATGAATGCTATTCACTGGTACCCTGAGGCTTTCAGGGAGCCTCCGGCTCACCCCTCTCAGGGTCTGGAGACCCTCTAGCACTGCACAGAAGCTCCTCCCTTTCCGTCAGAGGCTCCTCCCTTTCCGTCGGAGGCACCCGGACCACGGCCTACTGATGTTAAACAACTATCCACACTGGGTGCCCCTCTGCTGCCGCGGGCCGACCGTGCTTTGCAACGCACCACTGGGGGATCTGCTGCTCAGAGCCCTGCCTTGAAGGCCTAATAACCAGGTGATGGCTGTAGAGGAATCACAGACCAACTAGAGAAACCTGAGTGTGTCCAGCCATTCTACAAACTGAAATTTACTGAGATTTTAAAAGTGGAAGTTATTGGTCAAAAACAGACAAATAGGGCAGCCCTACTGCTGGCGCAGTGGTTGAGAGTCCGCCTGCCGATGCAGGCGACGCGGGTTCGTGCCCCGGTCCGGGAAGATCCCACGTGCCGCGGAGCGGCTGGGACCGTGAGCCATGGCCGCTGAGCCTGCGCGTCCGGAGCCTGTGCTCCGCAACGGGAGGGGCCACAACAGTGAGAGGCCCGCGTACCGCAAAAAAAAAAAAAAAAAAAAAAAAAAAAAAAAGACAAATGAAAAGGGATGAATTGTACAGTGGGCCTTATCTCAATTTTTCTAAACTTAGTTTTAAGAAACTGGTGGGGGGAGGGATGCATGGAACGAGGCAACAGAAGGCTGAGCAGGCCGCCGGGAAGGAGGAAGAGGGTCAGAAGGGCCCTCTTTGGAACCACGTGCCAGACCCAGAGGCCAAGGCGAGTGGGAGCAGGAGTGGCAAGGACATCTCCGGGAGGGCCCAACGCAGCGCAGGGGAGCCCACATGTGACCTGGCAGCGTCTCAGGAGGAGCAAAGGGACAGGAAACCCCTCCAAACCCACTCTAGCTGCCTGGACGCCTCCACCTCACGGAAACGACAAGAAGCCCAGTCCACCTGAGCCCCAAGATCGGAGCAGCCTCCAAGGCCCCCCAGGGCTGTGGGAGCAGGCAGTGACAGAGAGGGAGATACAAGAGGGCGGAGAGGCCGTGGCACCAGATGACTGCCAAGGCTGGCCGCCCCTGCCCGGGCCCAAGCAGAGACGAGCAGGACGCCAGGGAAGCCACGCTTCACTTCCTCTAGGCTGACACACACACCTCCGAGCAGCACACATACGCTTAGAGGCGTGTGTGTCATGCAGTGGAGCTCGTGAGGGGCGTACAGCGGGCCCACCCCCACCCACGCCAACCCCACATCCAGGTCCCAAGGCCGCCTCGGCCCCGCAGGGTCCTGGGCCTGAGCCCCAGCCAGGGCCACAGGTGGAGTACCCGGCCGCCTGCCCAGCTCCTCCCTGCACTCGGCCCGGGCTGGCCTCTGTCCTGAGGACCCCTCTCGGGCCAAGGGGGCCTGCACAGGGGTCCCTCGATTAACACAACCAGCAGCAGAGAACGCCGAGCTCAGAGTGGCCACCAGCCGGGGACCCACGTTCCACTGAAACCTGGCTCTCAGGGCACTCTCTGGGGCGCAAGAACCCACTCCAGGGCAGCACCTAGTGGCGCACAGTGGCACTGCCCGCTGAAACCCTCTTAACCCTGTGGTCCAGGCTAGCACTCGCCAAGGCTCCACCTCCACCGGAGAGGGGGTCCCTGGAAACACCAGGCCAGCAAAGGCAGTCAAATGGGCGGCCCGGAGTATGGGGTGGGGCGTTTGTAAGGGGCTCTGGCGCTCTCCAGGGAGGGGACGCTGGGAACACGGGCCTCCAGCAGCTACTCTGTGGGGCCCACCCGAGAGGTGCTGTCCTGAAGGCAGCACTGGGGGAGGGAGGGAAACGGGGCAGGGCAGTGGGTGGGACCCCCGCCGAAGAGCCCGCGCTGTGCATTGACAGGGAGCTGGAGAGGAGGGGATGGTTCCACAGCCTGCCCGCTTCGGGATGCTCCAGGCGCCACAGCTCTTCCCCCATTCCCGGCCCCCAGTGGGCCTGCCTCAGGGAGGGAGTGGAGACTCAGCTCTGCAGATGTTTCCTTTACTGAATCCAGGCGCTGTGCCCTGCCACACACTGCCCCCAATACAACCCCTAGACCCACATTTCCTCGAGGGCTGCGTCATCTCCTCAGCTCTGGCCCTGGTGCCCAGCCCCGGGCTGGGGGCCCTGCGAGGGGCTGGGGGATCTGAAGAGCTGGGCTCAGAGGCCACCTCCACCATGGACCCTGGAGGAGCAGCCATCCGTCTCCAGAACAGGAGGAGCCGGGGTGTCGAGCAAGAGGACCCTCCAAATCTGAGCCCTGGGGCGAGCCCGGGGCACTCAGACACCCCCATCCCCACACCAAGGCTCCATGCACTCAGACCACATGGAGGGCCTGCAGCACATGGAGGCTGCCACCCCTACACCCTGCCACGTGTGAGGCATCTGTGTCCACCACGGCCAGAGCTGCCTTGGTGGTGCCAACCCCTTGCAGAGTTCCTGAGGTGATGCTGCCCCGGAAGCCCCCAGAGTCGAGTTGCAGGAGGGAGGGGCTGAGCTGGGGCCTGGGTCGGGGGACGACTCGGGTTGCACAGAGAAGGCCCAGGTCGGCCACATCCTCCCGGCACAGAGCCGGGCCAAAGCCCTCCCCTCGGCTGTGGACTCCTGGGCCCCGCGGAGCACATCCAGGGCCACACCCAGGTGACGGGGGGCTCCCCCCGGGGTGCAGGACGCTGCGCCCCAAGCAGCCCTAGCGGAGGCTGCACTCCCCCCCCTGCAGCTTCTCCTGCTCCATGGCGCGCACCAGATCCTGCACGAACAGCATCTCGGAGGCCACCTGCTTGGCCAGCGCCTCGTAGCGGTTCTCGAGGCGGCTGAAGCGGCGCCTGAGCCCGCTGGCTCCCAGCAGGGCGCCCTTAGCCTCCTCCTGGGCCTGCCGCTGGAGCGCCTCGGTCTTGTGCAGCTCCTGGCGCAGCCGCCGCAGGTCCTGGCCGATGCTCTCGTTCTCCTCGCGGTACCAGGCCTCCTTCTCCTCGTAGATTGCCGTCAGCGCCTCGATGTCCTCGTGGAACAGGCGCCGGCTGTGCTCGAGCCCACGCAGGCCCTCCTCGGCCACCGCCACCTCCTCCAGCACCTTGGAGAAGCGCTCGAAGTTGACGTAGGTGTTGTTGGGGGGCATGCTCGAGTGTGACTTGATGGTGTACTCCTTGAGGCGGGCTGTCTTCAGGCGCCGCCGCTCCGGCTTGCGGCCACTGTCCTCCCGCCGCACGTTCCGCCGCCGGATCGCCTGCAGCAGGAGGGGAGGGCGCCTTGGACTGGGGGCCGGCAGGGGGAGACCCCCCCGGCCCACGCCCGGCCCTCCGTTCGCTTTTCATCGGCACGCAGCCCCTGCCCATTCTCGTACACGTGCTCCTGGTGCTTCCACGCTCTGACGGCCAAGCCGAGAATGGATGGCAGACTACGTGGCCGTGCCACGGACCACAGAGCCAAAAGCATTTACTCTCTGGCTCTTTACAGAGGTTGCCAACCCTAACCTGGGCCTGGAAGTGACCCGTTTCTGGGAAGTTCTGGGGAGGGAGCTCTGCTACGTGCAGAGGGGCCACAGACTCCAGCCGGCATCTCCGTGAGATGGCTGACACCACGTCCACGCACACCCTGCGCCCCACACCGTCCAGGCCCGCTCCCCTGGGGACCCTCCCCCATGCCACGGGCTGCTCACACCTGCCATGCCTACGTGGGGGCAGCCCCACTGCCTCACCTTGATCCAGGAATGCTCCAGGCTCTGGGCGATGGTCATTCTCCTCCTGGAAGAGCCCCCAACCCTAGTTAGTTGCACGTGGGCCACTTTACCATCCTCCCCGATGCAGAGAGCAGGAAGGGGTGAGCCATGCTCTCCCTGCTACAGCTCTGGCTCTCAACCCCACCTGTGGCTGACTCAGGCACCCACCCCTGGGGACCCCCCCGCCAAGTCCCTAAAGTCACCCTCCAGCCCAGCGGCAAAGCCCCTGAAATGACCGTGAAAATACAGGCACCATGAAGAGCTTCCATTCTGCTTGGCCAACCACAAGGAGCCCATCAAGGGGCCTGAGGGTGCGGGCTCCAGGGTCTCCATGTTTTCTGAGGGGGTTCGTTCAGTGTTGACACCTAACGCTGGGGTCTCACAACTCAGGCGCCTAGAGGAGGAGGCTGGGGAGGACTGTGGCCCACGGGAGCACCTCTGTGTGAATGAAGGCTCCGTGCTGCCAGCACAGTTAGATTTTTTTCTAGGAAAAAAGACAAATAGTAATCTGGAATCTTATAGGAAACCTCCTATCTTAAATGCTGGCCACAAATTAAAAGCTTAAGAGATAACTTCTTAAGAGGGCCAACCTAACTCTAACTCCTCTGTGCTATCTCCAGCCCAAAGCAGAAGCCACGCCTGATTCCCAGTAACAGGAAGGTGGCGGCTCGGATGGATGTGTTACTTGTCCTCGGCCAGAGCGCCCATCCTGGGGGCCTCGCCAGGCCCTCCCTGCCCGGCCCAGCGCTCCTACTTCGGGTCTTTGACGAGCAGCCGGCGGATGAAGTCCTTGGCCAACTCGCTGGTGTTGCTGAAGTACTCCTCGTCAAAGTCGTAGTTCACGGCCGAGATGTTGGTCAGGGTCTCCTGCTTGGTCTCTCCCAGGAATGGTGACGCGCCACTCAAACTGGAAGGCGGACACCAGGCTCAGTGGGGCCGGACAGCCCTGTGGTCACCCCACAACCAGGCCACTGCCCAGGGCACCACCCTACTCCGCCATGCCCATGAAGGGAGCAGACGTGGAGAAAGGGCGATGCCGGGCCCCGGGCCACTAACCACAACTGTGTCCAGCCTCCAACCAGAGGCAGTGAAAATCCACTGCCCAGCCAGTGAGGGGTGCTGAAATGAGTGGGCAAAATCTCTGCAGAATCTCAAGGTAGTTACGTAGACGCACAGCCTCGAAGCACTTCCCTGAAGCATGTAGTAGTCAGAGGGAAAACGGCTAACTTTGGGGGGAGGTGGCGGGGAGTCCTGGCCGACACCACAGACGTTGTGTGTCTTCCAGACATGGTGCACTGAGGCCACAGCACCACACTGTGGGGTTATGGGTACGTGATGCTGTGACTTAGGGTGTCAAATGTATATGTGGTCCTCACTCCAATCCTCGGGCACTCAGATCCGAAAACCCTTGTCATTTCCGAAAACCCAAGGTGGGAGCATCTTCTGTTATAATATTTGGTCTTTGTTCCCTTTCCTAAAACAGCTCGGCGTTCGAGATGAAAGGAGTATTTTTGTTGTTCACAACAAGCCCCCTCCAACCACACCTGAGTTGATGCCACTGAGGTGACTTTGGAAAGGCCCTAAGGAGGGGGCCGGGGAACAAGCAAGTGGGGTTACAGGGATGGAACTTTCATCCTCACCCCTGACCTCCAGGAAGGGGAGGGGCTAGAGGCTGAGTTACTCTCCAAGGGGCCCGTGACTGAGTCCACCACGCCTAGGAGCTGCCAGCCAGAGGACGAGGGGGACATGCCGTCCCGGCCCAGGGCCTTGCACGGTTGTTTCACACGATGAGGCCCTGCCTTCTGAACTCTCCTGAACACACCTCTCTCTCCTGCACAAATTCATTCATTCATTCACTCATGCATTCGTCCATCCATCCAGAGTTCCCGAGTGCCGCAACACGTCAGAGAACTGAGGGTGCTGCCTTCCACTCGCTGTCCCCGCACAGAAGCCTCCCTACCCTCCTCTTGACCCAGCAGGGCCCTGGGAGGGGGCAGGAAGCACCGAGCAGGTACTCACAGGATGTAGGTGATGACACCAATGCTCCTGGAAGAGAACACACAGAAGAGATGGGGGTCAGCTCAGCCAGGGGCACAGCACCCCAACCCCAGAGCCCCAAGGGGGCTGGGGGGCCCAGAGCCCGGTTGGCAGCAGGTCCATCAGCCCCAGGGACCCTCTCCCTCCAGGGGCTGCAGAGCCCCCACCAAGGCCCTCGCTCTGCTCGGAGGGTCTCAGGACTGGACACGGAAGCGCCTCTGGCCACACCTGCCTGTCCCGGCTCAAACTGGCCGGGGTCGGGGCGGCGTGGACAGAGCCCAAAGGCACCACAGACATGCAGACGTGGGGCCCTCGACGGGGCTGCTGTGGCGGAGGGCAGGGCTGGCAAACTCCTTCTCTAAAGGGCGAGACGCTGAGCGGGGCTCTGGGGGCCACAGATGGTCTCTGCCACACGTTCGTGTGTTTTTAACAACCCTCCAGAAACGTGAGAACCATTCCGAACTCATGGGCCTGGGTCGTCGACCCACCCTGTTCTAAGGCAGCAGTCTGTCCTGCCCCTGCCCCACAGCTCCAAGACCAGGAGAACAGGCTACACCCCGGCCTGCGGCTGTGACTGGCAGCTCCTGGGGACAGATGGGGGATGCCCTGAGGAGAAGCGATGAAGGCAGCCCCGGGCCCGCCGCCCCCTGCTCACCACATGTCCGCCTCCAGACCCAGGGGCTCATAGTTGACGATCTCGGGCGCTGCAGAGACAGGGAGACAGGGTCAGGTGCCGGCTGTGGCTAAGGGGGCACCAGCGGACAGAGCCCACTCAGGCAAGGCTGGCTCTCGGCAGGGAAGGCCGGGACGGTGACAGCACCAACGCCAGGCCTTGAGTCCCCCGTGTCCAGCACCGGGGCCAGGAAGGGAAATCTGAGGCAAGTGGGCCTGCCTCACCCCATGCCAGCTGGAAATCCTCCAGTGCCCCGCAAGGGCCACACCGGGCCTTACCCACGAACTCCGGGGTGCCAAAGATGTTCTTGAACTCGTTCCCTGCTTCGATTTTGTGGGCGATGCCAAAGTCGATGAGCTTGATCCGCGGGTTGGGCACATTTTTGTCCAGGAGCATGATGTTCTCTGGCTGGGGGCAAGGCAGGAAGGCAGGGCGCTGGGCGGGAGGCAGTGCTGCTGCCGGCCCGGCACCTCAGGGAACAGCACCAGGTTGTCCCTGAGCACCTCCCAATTCCAGCGTGCAGGCTGACCCCCGCACAGGGTCCAGGCCTGAGCCAGTCTGTCTCCCCAGTGCCCCGGGCAAGGACATCCTGTGCCGAGGGGAGGTGGACCCTCTCGGCCCCCATCCTCACCCTCCCCGGTCAGGCTGGTCCCCGGCTTTGTCCTGAGGGCCCAGCGGGGCTACCTTGAGGTCGAAGTGGGCGATGCGCTTGGAGTGCAGGTAATGGACGCCGTCCAGGATCTGCTTGAGGAACTGGGTGGCCTCGTCCTCTGTCAGCGACTCCTTCTCCGCCAGGAAGTCGAAGAGCTCCCCACCCGAGACCAGCTCCAGGATGAGCACCACGTCGGTCTTGTTCTCAAAGATGTCGTGCAGCGTGATGATGTTGGGGTGCCGGATCTCCCGCAGGATGTTCACCTCCCGCTCGATCTCCTCCCGGCTGACCCCCCGGCGGCTGGACGACAAGCGGCGCTTCTTGATGAACTTGGCCGCGTACTCCTTCCCGGTGCCCTTCTGCCGGCATTTCCTCACAATCGCAAACTGGCCGCTGCGGGGACAGAGGGGGAGGGGAGAGTGGGGAGTGGGCGCCGAGAGGGACACAGGACTCTCGGGACCGGGCCACGCTCAGATGACGCAACCTCCTGGGACAGCTCGTCCCAGCTCCTGGCGCCATGCTGAGGTGCACCCCACCAGCTGGAGAATGCACCCCACCCTGCAGGGGTGCTCCCTCGCAAGTGCAAATTGGTGCATAATACAGTGGCTACCTGGCGTTTCTGCAGCAGTGAAAGAACAGAAACGGCTCCACGTTTATCAAAAGGGAGCTGGACTCCCATCATGGTAAGTCAGGCAGAATTTTCGCAGTCTTGGAAAAGAACGACTCTCCATGTGCTGACCAGAAAGACACACATGGGCTTCCCGGGTGGTGCAGTGGTTAAGAATCCACCTGCCAATACAGGGGACACGGGTTCAAGCCCTGGTCCAGGAAGATCCCACATGCCGCACAGCAACTAAGCCCGTGCGCCACAACTACTGAGCCCGTGTGCCACAACTACTGAAGCCCACATGCCTAGAGCCCGTGCTCCACAACAAGAAGAGCCACGGCAATGAGAAGCCCTCGCACCACAACAAAGAGTAGCCCCCACTTGCTGCAACTAGAGAAAGCCCATGCGCAGCAACGAAGACCCAACGCAGCCAAAGATAAATAGTTAAAATAATAAAATAATTAAAAAAAAAGAAAAGACAGATATCCGTGAAGAGAGGCTCAGTGAAGACAGCTGCAGGATAACACAAGGAACAAGATTTTTTTGGGTAAAAAAGGTACATGCTGTACCCGCCTATACAGGTATGTTTATGTGTGTAGATGCAGGAAAAGAGGTCAGAAGGACACACACCAAGCTGTGAGCAAGAGACATCTCTGAGGAGCACAACTGAGGGCAGTGGAAAGGGGTTTTTACTTTTTATTTGATATGACTCTATACGATTCAACTTCTCACAGTGTATTTCATCATTGTTTAAAATCTAAGAAAAGATAAAAAACCACTGAGTTCAAAAGAGCTTCTTATTCAGGGACTTCCCCGGAGTGCAAGTGTTTAAGACTCCATGCTCCCAGTGCAGGGGGCATGGGGTCAATCCCTAGTCGGGGAACTAAGATCCCGCATGCTGTGTGGTGGCTCTGCCAAAAAATAAATAAAAGGATGTCTATCACCTTTAAAAAAAAAAAAAAAAAAAAAAGAGCTTCTTATTCAATAAACAGAGTGAAAGAAGTACACACATTTTCACAACAAGAGAGAAGAGTGAGGAGGTGGAGAAACCAGAACCCAGGTGCATGGCTGGTAGGAGTGTGAGACGGGGCAGCCGCGGAGGAAAACAGTCTGGCGGTTCCTCAAAAGGTGAAACATGGAGTTACCATCGGACGCAGGAATATCACTCCACAAAAACTTGCACACAAACGTGCACAGCACCATTATTCACAGTAGCCATAAGATGGAAATAACCCAAATGTCCCTCAACGGATGATGGATACACAAAATGTGGTCCCTCCACACACAGGCACATCACTCAGCCATCAAAAGGAGAGAAGCACTGACACTCGCTACAACATGGATGGACCTTGAGAACACGATGCTCAGAGAGAGAAGCCAGACACAGAAGGACCCACAGTGTGTGATTCCACTGATGAGAAACGTCCAGAACAGACAGATCCACAGACACAGAGAGTGGGTTCCTGGTTGTTGGGCTGGGGGAGGGGATGGGGGTGTGCCTGCTCACCGGGATGAGATTTCCTTTTGGAGTGAAGGAAACGTTCTCAAAGTATTTAATGGTGATGGTTGTAAGACCCTGTGAATGTACGAAAGATCATTAAATTGTACACTTTAAATGAGTAAACTGTATGGTGTGTGACTTGCATCTCAAGACCCCTGGTATCTGAAGAGAAAGAGAAACTCTCTTTACTGCACTCCAGGGAGCTGTCCAATGTCCGTATTCTTTTGCTATCTAGGAACTTACGTTAACTTGCTCTCACTCAGGAGTTGAGTGAAAAAGGCCAGAGAGTAAATATTTTAAGCTTTATGGGCCATGTGGTCTCTGTCACAATTCTTGTGTGTTTTTATAACCCTTTAAACAAGGAAAAAACCATCCTACGTTCGTAGGCAGGCCATACTGAACTAGGTGAGGGCCGGATGTGGCCCAAAGGCCATGGGTCGTGCACCCCAGCCTCCAGAGGATATATGAACACACACGTGAGCAGAGAAACTAATTCTAAGACAGAAGGCACACATTCCAGAGAAGAAACATCAACCAGGCACCACTGGGGGTCAAGGAAAAGGAGACTAGCTGACTATGTGACATCTCGTGGAAATGGGGGATGAGCACACAGAGAAGGAATTGTGCAGAAGGGCCTTGAGGACAGGAGGGGTCTCTTAAGTTGGTGACAGCACAGGGAGGACAGGCCAGACAGAACGAGAAACGAGTGAGGGGCGCCTCTGCCAAGCCAGCAGGGCCCTCAGAAAAGCCAAGGGACCCAACTGGGTGTGTCCCAGTAAGCGGACCTCACTGGGACGCCCAGGACCACCTGCAGCCAGCAAACACCTGAAGCGCTGCCCTCGTGAGCATCAAGACACAAAGGCGCCCATGGCAGGCCACTGCAGACACGCTCTGAGCACGCTCAGGCAGGTGAGGATCAAGGTGGGGAGTGCAAATTATTACCAACCAAGGTAGGCTAAATAAGGGTCCACATCCGAATCCCCAGAACCTGCGGACAAGTCATCTCATGGGGCAGAGGGCCTTTGCAGACAGAATTAAGTTAAGGCCCCTGAGATGGGGATGACCCTGGATTCCCTGGGGGGCCCAGTGTCATCACAGGGTCCTTGTAAGAGGGAGGCGGGAGGGTCAGAGGCAGAGCGATATGGGAGATGCTGCGCTGTTGGCTGTGAGGATGCAGGAGGGGCCGTGAGCCAGGGATGCGGTGCCTCTAGAAGCAGGAAAAGGCGGGAACTAATGCTCCCCTGGAGCCTCCGGAAGGAACCAGCCCTGCAGATCCATTTCAGACTCCTGACTCCCAGACCTTTACGATAATAAATGGGTGTTCTTCTAAGCCACTAAGTTCTGGTAATTTGTTACAGCAGCAACAGGACACTCATACACTAGTCTAAAAGCCAAGAGCACAGGTCAGAAGAGAAATGTCAAGTGTCCCTGATCAGGCCTTGCCCCCCACACGGAAATCCACGCTGTGCTCCTGCCCCCACCTCACATCTTAGCTAACATCCCCCACACCTGAAAGGCCTTTCCCCCTCCCCTCTGTCAACAACAACCAAGCAAGTTCTTCCAGGTCCACCTTCCATCCCACGATGACGCCTGACAGTAATTGTCTTCGGGGGCCGAGTGTTCGCCGCGTGCCAGGAACACTGCTAAGCACTGGACGTATGGCCTAATTCTCAAATACAAGGATTTTTCTCCCCTCTAGCTTTATTCCAAGCTGAACTAACAAAAAATCTAACAAAGAAAGAGTTCATGGGAAGAGGAACAAAGACACTGTTAGGTGCTGAATTGTGTCCCCCAAAATCCTAACCCCCAGAACCTCAAAGCATGAGGTAATTAAGTACAAATGAGATCACTGGCGTGGGTCCTAATCCAGTATGACTGGTGTCCTTATAAGGAGATTATAATAAGGACAGGAGATTAGGACACAGACATGCACAGAGGGAGAAAATGTGAGGACACGGGGAGAAGGCAGCCGTCTGTCTACACACCAAGGAGAGAGGCCTCAGAGGGAACCAAGCCTGCTGCCACCTCGACCTCGGACGCCCAGCCTTCAGCACCGTGAGAGAATCAACCTCCAGTTCCTGCCCTCCAGCCTGAGGCACTTTGTTACAGCAGCCCGAGCTGACGAATACAGACACACACAGCTCTCCATGACGTGGAAGCCAGGCTGGAGGTCTACAATTACCAACCACAGATTCACTTACTTCCCAAGACTGTCCAGGTGACTTGAATTAGGAGGAAGAACCCTCCATACACATCCGCACAGGCGCACAAAGAAACTCACTCCCAGTTCATTCAGCCCATGACTCTTGGGACAAGGAAACACGACCGTGCTTTACCAGAGACAGGCAGAAGATGCTGGACGCCCACCTCTGGTTCCAGCACTGGCTCCAGCCCGCCTGGTCTTTGCAGCCGGAGGGCGTGGCCTCAAGGTCTGAATCCTGCCTGGCCACTTTTAGTCTGTATAGCCTTGGGCAAGCCGCTTCCCTGCTCTCAGCCTCAGTTTCTTTATCTATAAAATGGGGATAATAACAGTACCTGCCTGGGAGGGCCTTTCACAGATGAATGGAAATGTAACAAGAACAACAACCCAGGACTCAGATGTCCAAACAACACCTAAATTTGTAATTTATACAAATTGCAGCACAGTACGCACAGTGTCCTGTGGCATTCATCCTTCACCTCATGTGTCTCCAAGAATGTTCCGGATCATTACATAGGGCAGCGCTGTCCAAGATGGCAGCTACTGGCCACATGGAAGCTGTCCAGCCCATTCGAAATGACAGGTGCTGTGAGTGTACAAGACACACCAGATTTCAAAGATGCACATCAATAAAAGGCAATAAACTATTTCATTAGTAATTTCTATAATGATCACAAGCAAAATGATAACAGTTTGACATACTGGGTTAAGTAAAATATATTATTAAAATCATTAAAATTGGGACTTCCCTGGCGGTCCAGAGGCTAAGACTCCACGCTCCCAATGCAGGGGGCCTGGGTTCGATCTCCAGTCAGGGAACTAGATCCCTCATGCATGCCACAACTAAGAAGTCCACAAGTCACAACTAAAGACCCCGCATGCCGCAACTAAAGACCATGCATGCGGCAACAAAGATCCCGCGTGCCGCAACCAAGACCCGGCACAGCCAAATAAATAAATTTTTAAAAATTAATTAATTAAAAAAGGTTAATTATAAAAAATTATTAAAATTGACACAGCTACTAGAAAATTTCAATAAACTCCCTATGCATTATACAAGTTGCTGGGCTCTTTTTTTTATTTAACATTTTCATTGGAGTATAATTGCTTTACAACGGTGTGTTAGTTTCTGCTGTGTAACAAAGTCAATCAGTTATACATATACATATATCCCCATATCCCCTCCCTCTTGCATCTCCCTCCCACCCTCCCTATCCCACCCCTCTAGGTGGTCACAAAGCACCGAGCTGATCTGCCTGTGCTATGTGGCTGCTTCACACTAGCTAGCTATTTTACGTTTGGTAGTATATATAAGTCCATGTCACTCTCTCACTTCATCCCAGCTTACCCTTCCCCCTCCCCGTGTCCTCAAGTCCACTCTCTATGTCTGCGTCTTTATTCCTGTCCTGCCCGTAGGTTCTTCAGAACCATTTTTTTTTTTTCAGATTCCATATATCTGTGTTAGCATACAGCATTTGTTTTTCTCTTTCTGACTTACTTCACTCTATGACAGACTCTAGGTCCATCCACCTCACTACAGATAACTCAATTTTGTTTCTTTTCAGGCTCTTTTTTTTTT
>RJWK010011645.1:0-41628 GCA_004363435.1 Platanista minor
GCATGCATGTGGGATCTAATTCCCTGACCAGGGATCGAACCTGGGCCCCCTGCATTGGGAGTGTGGAGTCTTACCCTACTGGACCACCAGGGAAGTCCTCTGTTCCTCTTTTGATGGACATCTAGGTTGCTTTCATGTATTGGCTATTGTAAATAGTGCTGCTATGAACATTGGGGTGCATGTATCTTTTTGAATTAGAGTTTTCATCGTTTCTGTATATATGCCCAGGAGTGGGATTGCTGGATCATATGGTAACTCTATTTTTTGTTTTTTAAGGAACCTCCATACTGTTTTCTGTAGTGGCTGTACCAACTTTTACATTACCACCAACAGTGTGGGAGGGTTCCCTTTTCTCCACACCCTGTTTCCAGGATGTTTTCACCACCCCGAAAAGAAACCCTGTACCCACTAACAGTCACCCCCAATCCCAATATATCTAGGCCACCAGTGTTTTCAATGTTCGTCCATGTTGTAACATGTACCAGTACTTTTTATGGCCAGGTAATATTCTATTGTATGGACATACCACATTTTATTTATCCATTCATCAGTTGATGGACTTTTGGGTTGTTTCTCCTGTTTGGCTATTATGAATAATGCCGCTATGCACATTTTGGTACAAGTTTTTGTGTGGATGTATGTTTTCATTTCTCTTGGTTAATTACCTAGGAGTGGAATTGCTAGGTCACACAGTAACTCCATGTTCAGTCTTTTGAGAAACTGCCAGACTCTCTCCCAAAGTACTGTACCATTTTACATTCCCACCAGTAATATACAGGGATTTCAATTTCTCTACATCCCTGCCAACGTTTGTTATTGTCTGCCTTTTTGATTATAGCCATCCTAGTGGATGAGAAATGGGATTTCATTGTGGTTTTAATTTGCAATCTACTGACAACTAATGATGTTGATGATACCAGGTGCTTATTGGCCATTTGTATATCTTCTTTAGAGAAATGTCTATTTAAGCCCTTTGCCTGTTTTTATTTATTTTTATTTTTCTTTCAAAACACCACTGTTTTGTTTGTTTATTTATTTATTTATGGCTCTGTGGGGTCTCCGTTGCTGCGCACGGGCTTTCTCTAGTTGTGACGAGCGGGGGCTACTCTTTGTTGCGAAGTGCGGGCTTCTCATCGCGGTGACTTCTCTTGTTGCGGAGAACAGGCTCTAGGCGCACGGGCTTCAGTAGTTGTGGCACGTGGGCTCAGTAGTTGTGGCTCGTGGGCTCTATAGCACAGGCTCAGTAATTGGGGCGCACGGGCTTCGTTGCTCCGCGGCATGTGGGATCTTCCCAGATCAGGGCTTGAACCTATGTCCCCCTGCATTGTCAGGCGGATTCTTAACCACTGCACCACCAGGGAAGTCCTCCGTTTTTAGGTCATTAGTCTTTATAAAGAACTCTTACAACTCAGTATTTTATATATCCTAGATACAAGTCTCCTGTCAGATAAGTGACTTGCTAAACATTTCTCCCATTCTGTGGGTTGTCTTTTTACTTTCTTGATGGTGTCCTTTGAAGCGTAAAATTCAAAAATTTTGATGAGGTTATTTACTTTTTGCTTTTTGTTACTTCTGTTTTTGGTATCTTGTTTAAGAAACCATTGCCTAATCCAAGATCATAAAGATTCACCCCTATGTTTTCTTTTAAGAGTTTTATAGTTTTAGCTCTTTTATTTAGATCTTTGATCCCTTTTGAGTTAATTTTTATATGTGGTGTGAGGTAGGGGTTCAACTCCCATTCTTTTGTATATGGCTCTCCAGTTGTCCTAGTATCATTTGTTGCAAAGTTGTCCTAGCATCATTCTTTTCCCATGGAATAGTTTTGGAACCCTTGTCCAAAATCAATTGACCATAAATATAAGGGTTTATGTTTGGACCGTCCATTCTATTCCACTGATCTGTATTTCTGTCATTATACCAGTACCACCCTTTGTTGATTTGTTTTATTTATTTTTGAGGCACATGTTCCCCTTTCCCCCACCACTTAAACTTAGGACATGTCACAATTGGTGGTATCTTAAATTGCATCAAAACTTGCATACTGTGTGTTAATGGCTTGGGAAAGGATACTAGAGTCTAGACTGGAGCACTGTTAACTCTTAGGAACTGAATGGGTAGGAGATGGGGATGGGGATAGTGAGAAAGGTGGTAAATTGGATGCTCCCTCAGTGTTTAGCACCAAACTGAAAGCAAGAGTCAAAAATAGTCTAGCTTTGGACTTCCCTGGTGGCGCAGTGGTTAAGAACCCACCTGCCAGTTCAGGGGACACGGGTTTGAGCCCTGGTCCGGGAAGATCCCACATGCTGCGGAGCAACTAAGCCCGTGTGCCCCAACTACTGAGCCTGCGCCCTAGAGCTCATGAGCCACAACTACTGACCCTGCGCTCTAGAGCCTGTGTGCCACAACTATGATCCTGAGCGTCACAACTACTGAGCCTGCGTGCCACAACTACTGAAGCCTGCACACCTAGAGCCCGTGCTCCGCAGCAAGAGAAGCCACCTCAATGAGAAGCCCGTGCACCACAACGAAGAGTAGCCCCTGCTCGCCACAAGTAGAGAAAGCCTGCGCACAGCAGCGAACACCCAAAGCAGCCAAAAATAAATAAACAAATAAATAAATAAATTTATAAAAAAGTCTAGCTTTACATAATTTCAAAGCTGAGTACTAATGGTTCCAGTTTCTTTTTGTGGATTCTTTTAAGAAATACTGCATCACTGAATGCTATTGATGGCACAGAGGACAACACTGTGGAAAAATAGGGACAATGACTACTCTTTGTCAAAAAGGTTGACAAAAGTCCTATTCTGAATGTGAGGAAGTTTTAGGGAAACCTTGAACAATTAATTTTGCTTATTTTCCTTTTTGTGAATGTATGAATAATAAATGAAAAATCTAAGTCTAAAATAACTCATTTAATAAGACTAAGATAAATGCTAAGTGGTAAAGTATTGTATCGTATCTTATTTGGCTGCGTTTTATTAGTGCTACCGGAAATATGGGTGTCTTAGGTTTGAAATACTGTTATATTCCTGCTTCAAGCTGTGTTTACCACCTCAGAGGGAGTTGGGTCCTTTCCCAGAGTCAGTTCTATGAAATGACCTTTTTGTTTCCGCTTCCTGCAGTCACTATATGTCCATCTGTTTTCTAGCCACTATGATTTTATTCTTCTTTCCCTTTCTCTTGGGCTTGTAGGTTTAAGCCTTTTTTTTCTTTTTAAAAAAGTCTCGTATTATTATTCTAGTGGAGTTTTGAGTGAGAGTGGAGGTTAACATGTATGTTCAATCCAGTAGGAACATTCATTCAATCACCCAAGAGATGAGCTTACGGAAAATGACTTATAGAAAAGTTGCAAAAAAATAGTACAGAGTTCCCTCTATTCCTCCCCCTGCTCCTTTAATATTAACATCTTATATTTCATAGTACCATTATCAAGGGTAGGAAATTAACATTGCTCCAGTATTATTAACTAAACTACAGACCTTAATTCAAATTTCATCAGTTTTTCCACTGGTGGTCTATTTCTATTCCAGGATACTATTGAGGATCCCATGTTGAATTTACTTGTTATTTCTCCTTAAGTCTCATCTAGTCTGTAACAGTTTCTTAATCTTGTCTTTCATGACACTTTCGAAGAGTAGTGATCAGTTATTTTGTAGAATGTCCCTCAGTCTTTTTGAATAAGATTGTACATTTCTGGCAAGGTTACTAGAAGAATGATGATGCATCCTTTTCATCCTTTCCATGATGACGCATTGTATCATGGATTTCCTAATGTTAATATGCCTTATTACATGGTGACATTTACCAAGATCCCTTGTTTAAATTGGCGTCTTCACCAATTTAGGGGAATATGTTTCCCCTTATACTTAAAGCATCTTGCGGGAGGTGTTTTGAGGTTATGCGCGTATCCTATATCTCCTCAGACTTTTGCCCATTAATTTTTACCATTTATTGGTTGATCTGTATCCATTAATTTCATATCATTGTCTAGAGTATTTGTGATAAACATTTGATTAAGTGAAAGTAGATCTGTGCCCTATAAGAAGCAAAGATCAGTTACAGAAAAGTCTATCATCTTGGTTAGTGTAACGCTAGCATCTGTGCACCCCAACTTTCAGGGGCTTAGCACAACAGAAGCTTTCATTCCTGGTGTTGGCATTTCTGGTTGTGGAGGTGGTTTTCTGCCACGCAGTGGCAAGGACCCCAGGCTAGACTTTTTATTTTGAAGTAGTTTCAAATTGATGGAAAAGTTGTAAAAATAGTACCTAGAAATCTTGTACACTCTTTACCTAGATTTACTTAACATTTGCCATGTGTGCCTTATTTTTTTCCTCTCACTCCATACGTGTATTTTATATCTATCCATTCATCCATCCATCCATTTATCTATCATCTATCTATTCTAAACCATTTGCGATTAGGTTGCATACATCGTACTTTTATGCCTTAATAGTTTAAACTCATATATTTATCTATTTGTTTAGTTCTGGTATACACATAAAGAGGTTTCATAACGGCTAACTCACATTCCTGTGAGAAACACGTTCACTAACTAGATTATAGCAGGACAGTTCTTTTTTCTTTAGCCTTACTATGAGTATCTAGTCAAGATATTGTTTTCAGCAGTTTTCCACTGAAGTATTAAATTCGAAAACTGTATTACACAAGGACATAAGTTATTCAAATTTAGGAAATTTGATTTTTTTTGATGGGGACCATTTTTTTTAAAGTCTTTATTGAATTTGTTACAATACTGCTTCTGTTTTATGTTTTGGTTTTTTGGCTGCGAGGCGTGTGGGATCTTAGCTGCCTGACCAGGGATCGAACCTGCACCCCCTGCATTGGAAGGCAAAGTCTTAACCACTGGACCACCAGGGAAGTCCCAGGAAATTTAATATTAATACAATACTTTTGTCTCAAGCCTATATTCCAATTTCATTACTTGTCCCCAAAATGTTATTTGTAGGAATCTTTCTGTTTTTTCCTGATACAGGATCCAACCCAGGATTACAAATTGAATTTATTCGTCATGGCTCTTTAGTCTCCTTTATCTGGAATAGTTCCTGTAAGCTTTTCTTTGTCTTTGTGACACTGACATTCTGAGCAATGACATTTCATGGCTCTGTCTTGTAGAATGTAGCACATTTGGGTTTGGCTGGTGGCTTCTCTTGTTTAGATGAAGATTGTGCATTTTTGTCTGGATACTGCACCAGTGACATGCCCTTCTCAGGTAATGAATGCACGGGGAACACATGATGTCTCATTGCCCTTCATTGGTGATTTAGATTTTAATCATTTGTTTAAAGTATTGTCTAAGCTTGAATTGTTTTTAGGTATGAAGTATCTGAGTGATCAGTACTGTGAAGCTCTCGCAACAGTGTTTAGACTGAAAAATAATGATTGAAAAGTCTTTCAAAATCATTCAGATTGACATATACCTAACATGAAATGCAAACTGTTTTAACTTTTTTTGCTTGATTCATTTTCTACCATTGAAATGTTAATGCATGATTTAGCCATTCACAACTGTTGGATTTTCTCATATGCAGGCATTTTTTCCCTTAACATTTTTGTACTGTAGTAAAATATATACAAAATATACCGTTTAAACCATTTTTAAGTGTCCATTTCAGTGCATGAAGTATATTCACAAAGTTGTGTAAATATCATTGCTATCCATTTCCAGAACTTTTTCATCATCCCAAACAGAAACTGTGTACTCACTAAGCAATAACTCTCCATTGCCCCTCTCCCCCAGCTCCTGGTGACCTTGTTTTATATGCCATAATAATGGTATTCTAGAGTAAACACCAGCTTCCTGTGTTACCTGGGATAAGGTCACTCGACTTTTGCTCCCATACCAGAACTATGATAAAAATTTACTTGCCATGTAATGTAGGGCAATTTCTGAATTTTGCCATGAGTTACTATTTAGTAACTCCAAAACCTGGTAAGGGAAGCAGTTTTATTGTGAAAGTTAACAAATAGTCAGTAGTTTGATAATCTTTACCTCTGGGGTTGGGTATTTTAGATGGGATAAGGGCACGGAGAGGTAAAATTACTCCTCTAGGGTGGCAGACCAGAGTTTACATTGCTTCTTACGTTTTCCATCTTGGCTGTCTACCAATTGGATATAGACATGCTCATCATCCATGCTTTTGTACGTGGCTTGGTATATATAGATACATATAAATTTGAATAAATTCTAGCAGTGTTAGACGCCAAGGGTTCATAAAGACACTTTCCCACTGTGGTCTTTGTGTGTCCCTATTCCCTGGTCTGTAAAGTGAACATAACAAAATTAACTTCTTTCCAAAGGGTGCTTTGGGACAAAACTGTAACACACTTTGCAGAGTAGAAAGGAGTCCTTATTCTTAGTAACAGTCGTCAGTGTTCTTTGAGGGCTCACCCACTCCCAATCATTCTTCTAACCGTATTAGGAATATTTATCGAACTAATTTTAATAGCGCTGCAGAATATAGGTAGCACACAGCCAAGTGGCCTGGTTTCCTTGGCAAATTTTTTTTTTTTTTTTTGTGGTACGCGGGCCTCTCACTGTTGTGGCCTCTCGCGTTGCAAAGCACAGGCTCCAGACGCACAGGCTCCAGACGCGCAGGCTCAGCGGCCACGGCTCACGGGCCCAGCCGCTCCACGGCATGTGGGATCTTCCCGGACCGGGGCACGAACCCGCGTCCCCTCCGTCGGCAGGCGGACTCTCAACCACTGCGCCACCAGGGAAGCCCTCCTGGGCAAATTTGACGAGACCTTGCGACTGTTGGCAGATTCCTTGGTTCAGGTGGGCTGTAGATGGATGGGAGATTCCAGGGCTAGCCTGTGAGTGTCCTGCTTTTGAGAGATTAGCACCTTGATCGGCTGCGTAACTCATTATTAGTTAGGTGCCTGCCAAACCGTGCACAGGATTTTTCTGGGGGTTCACACAAAGAGGATTCCTAGAGGCAAGAGGTCATTCATCTGAAGAGTCGGCAGTTACCCTAGAGTGCGACTCCAGGCTTCTTGCTTTTGGGAGACCTTCACATTCACTTGAATGAGGTAGCCCCACACCGTTAGTGCCCCTGGGCCTTAATGATTCCTATTGGGATGAATTGGCCAGAAGTCAGGTGACCCACTTCCTGCTGAAACGAACTTTTGCCTGAGGATTGAGGATAGGTGACTCTGCGCTCCTGAGCCAGCTACAAGGAGCCTCATTCACTTTCTACTAATCTGAAGAATGGTCAGGTGACCTCACTGTTACTTCTCTGCTGGTACCAAAACTCATGCAAGAAGTGATGACCATCTGTTGTGGTTCTGTATTGCCACCTAAAAACCCACCCCAGAACTTAGTGGTTTACAGTGATAACCATTCTCACAGTTGTGTCGGTTGGGGATTTTGGAAGGTGTCAGCTGGGCAGATCGTTTCTGCTCTAGGTGGTGTTGGTTGGGTGGCTGGGACTGGGGGTTCCCCTCTCAACATGGCCTCTTTACTCTTAGGAATGGCCTGTCGGTGTCCGTTGCCAATCTCTTTCCCTGTGGTATTTCATCATCTGGGGATGAAATACCACACGACTTAGGCTTTTCACTCATAGTGGGCCCTGGATACTTGTGCTTCTTATAGGTGGTGATGAAACAAAAGCCTCTATTTTTTTCTCTATTTTAAATTCAGTTAAATATTGGAAAACATATTTGGTACTGGGATTGTGATAGTTATCACTTTATTTTTTCATAACGCAATCAAGGTAGAAACCTGAAGGAAAGAAGGAACACTTCATTGCCTCTGCTCTTCCCGTGGATGATGGGTTGTCCAAATAGCAGGGGGTTCAACTTTTGCCTTGTTTTGGATTACTGAGCACCGTCCTTCAGAAATGATTTCCTAATGCTCTCCTGGCCATCTGGCGTGAGCACAGAACCTTTTACTCAATAGAAGTAAGCTGATAATAATGACGAGTTGAAACATCTTGGTAATAAATATATTTGTACAGCTTTTCTAATCCCAGGTTATTGAAATTCTGTCAGCCTTGGCTGGTATCCATGCTCTCTCTGTGCCCTTCCTTGTGTTTCCTTTTTTTCGTGAGTCACTCCTGCTGAGTGAGCGCTGGAGCATGAGGAGGACGAGCAGCGCCTCTGGGGTGTAGGATGGGTGACAATAAAGCCTGGGTTCAGTCGCAGTCATCTCAGTTTTTGGTCAAAGAGGGGCACGGCATCCTTGCCACCATTTTACGCATAAGGAAGATGAGGTATATAAAAAGATAAAATGGCTTTTCTTACTGGCAGCATCTGATTTTCTACCCTCTTCACACTAGTACCGATGGATAACACAAAACAGATGTGCCTTGGACAAGAGAAAAATAGTAGAGCTGGATCTTTTTATGATGCTATGTTTATTATTTGTAGCACTGGATCTTTAAAGTAGGAAAAGCAATGTTGATGCTATCTAGAAATTTTGGACCTTTTAATAAATAACATGTGAGGGAAAATTGAAAGGTGAGAAAGCCAGGGGTTCCTGGTTTCTGACTCCTTACCTTCTATGGCATAAGTTAATAAATGGTCAGGTTTTTTTTTTTTTTTTCCCGGTACGCGGGCCCCTCACTGCTGTGGCCTCTCCCGTTGCGGAGCGCAGGCTCCGGACGCGCAGGCTCAGCGGCCACGGCCGCTCCGCGGCATGTGGGATCTTCCCGGACCGGGGCACGGACCCGCGTCCCCTGCACTGGCAGGCGGACTCTCAACCACTGCACCACCAGGGAAGCCCCAATAGTCAGTTTTTAATGCAATAAAAAGGGAAACTTCTGATAAGCTTCAGAGTGCTCTTTATATTGCATACAAAATGCTAAATTTACCAAGCGTTGTGAGCACATCCTAGTCGGGGTTTTGAGTGTCCATAAGCCATTGTCTAGAATTATTTTGGATGCACAGATTGCAGATTTCCCCCCATACCATATATGTATTACCTAGCACTGCCAGACTCTTTATAGGGTGTCAAATATGTGGGAGGATTTAAACGAATTCTCTTAAATGCTTCATGGGATAAGATGATCCAATGGGAACTGAATGTTTTCAATTAGGACGTTTCCATGGATACCATTAAGACTGCCAAAATTCATAGCCACAGGAGATTTTACTTGCTTCAATATTGATTAAGAAATCTGAGAACAATCTCAAGGAGTGTAGGAGGTTGGTGGAGGATAAATTCTGGGGGTAGTATATATAAAATTTGCTTTCTCTCCTGTGGTTAAGGGCTAGTCCAGATAAAATTCTAGGCATTCAGCCAAGTCTAACAACAGGATTTATGTCAAGAGAACGTCCAGAATAAAAGTGAACATGGCTGGCTTCTTTTATCCCAGGTGATACAATTTATTTATTTATTTATGTTCACTTTCTTGTGTGCTGCGTACAAGGCATTGGCAGTATAAAAAAAAATGACAAAAATCACAACCTTTGTTTCTATGTCATTTCTAAAGAAAACATTCTAAATGATGTTTCCAGACATCTTAAAATTTGCACCTGTCTGGGAAGAATTCACATCTTAGGTTATTATACTCATTTTAAAACATAGATTCTTTACCTGGGTTCTCAGATCTCCAAGGGATCTGTGGATAGAATTCAAGGGGACCCTGACCTTGAATGGAGAAAAAGGAAATTTTTATTTTCACTAACAATAGATATTTAGTATTTTCATGAATTAAAGAATGCAGGCAAAAAAAAAAAAAAAAAAAAGAATGCAGGCAACAAATCACAGTACTATTAGCCCCACCTGTGACTTTGTCGTCAACAAATCAGTTCCATATTGCATCATAGCTGTTGCAGATATCTTGAAATATCATTTGTGCTGATCACTACTTCAACATTTTGGTAGTTATTAGTTTCTGCTACTTCTTGGTACTTGATGCCATAATAAAAGAGCATATATATTACTATATTACAAATTTCTATAATATTTTAATAACTGTCTTAATATAATTGGGTTCCTTTGTAGTCCTATATTTTATTTTTTGCATCTAAAAACATCATTCCTAAAATGGATCCAAAAGGCTTCACCAGACTGCCAAAGGGTCCATGGCACAAAAAATGAAGACCCTCTTTCTTAATAGAGTGCAGATTATAGGAGTTATCATATCGTATTTTCTGACCATAATTTAAGAAAGCAGCTTCCTACCTTAGGGCTTTTCATCTAAAATCTTTTAAAACAAATGAAAGGTTAAAAGGGAATTGTTCTCTGTTGGCTCATATGTAGGCCCTGCAAAGTACTTTGCAGTCACCTTTGATGTTCATTTGAGGATTTGTCTTCAGGGGATAAGTTATTACCATGGACAGAAGTTTAAGAAGAAAAGGTTTTCTGGTCTTTGATGGGCTGCAGTGCAGTAGAACACTGTTAAATCCACGGGAGGGGAGAAAAGTTTCTGATTCAGTTTCTTGTGGATTATATGACAAGTGCTGTCCTGTAAAAGAAAAAAAATTTTTTTTAAATTTAATTTATTTATTTTTGGCTGTGTTGGGTCTTTGTTGCTGCACGCGGGCTTTCTCTAGTTGCAGTGATCAGGGGCTATTTTTCGTTGCGGTGCGCGGGCTTCTCATTGTGGTGGCTTCTCTCGTTGTGGAGCACGGGCTCTGGGCGCGCGGGCTTCAGTAGTTGTGGCATGTGGGCTCAGTAGTTGTGGCTCACGGGCTCTAGAGCACAGGCTCAGTAGTTGTGGTGCATGGGCTTAGCTGCTCCGCAGCATGTGGGATCTTCCTGGACCAGGGCTCGAACCTGTGTCCCCTGTATTGACAGGTGGATTCTCAACCACTGCACCACCAGGGAGGCCCAAAAGAAAATTTTTTTGTGTGTGAAATTTCAAATTCATTTTTATTCTCCATCAGGTTAGTGAATCTGGGTCCTCCACCTTTTGTGTCCAGATTACATTTTCTCTTCTCCCTGTAGGGAAGCGGGTTTTCAGAGTGGGATCAAGCACTGTACCTGGGAACCTTGATTATTCCCACCTTTCGGCAAAAATTGTATGATGTTTATTTTATAGTGATCTGGAAAAAAGAGATGGCAACGATAAAAAAAAAGTCAAACATTTCTATTCTGGCAAACTTTTTTGGGGTAATAATTTTATTACATATGAGTCACATACCACACAAATCACTCATTTAAAGTGTACAATACGGTGGTTTTTACTATATGCATAGGATTGTTCTACCATTACCACCATCAAATTTAGATCATTTTCACTACTCTCAATCAGAAACCCCATACCCTTTAGCAGCCCCCCACCCTAGCCCTGGGCAACCACTAATCTACTTTCTGTCTTTATAGATTTGTCCACTGTAGACATTTCATATAAATGGAATCATATAATATGTGGTCTTTTGTGTCTGGTTTCTTTGACTTCACAGAATGTTTTTAAGGTTCATCCATGTTTTAGCATGTATCAGTATTTCATTCCTTTTTCTGGCCAAGTAATATTCCACTTTGCGGAGATATGTGTGTATATATATGTATATATGTATGTATATGCATATATATACACACACACCGCATTTTGTTTATCCATTCATCCATTGGTGAATATGGTGAGTCCTCTACATACGAACCTTCAAGTTGTGAACCTTCAAAGATTTGAACATGTGTTCGCATGTCCAGTCACGTAAATTAGTTCCCGTGTCTGGCATACATTGTTACATGCATGCATCCTCTAGAAATGGTTGTGCTTTCGTGCACTTTACTGTACAGTACTGTATAGAGTACAGTAGTACAGTATCTTTATTTCAAGCCCAGGATGTCTGGAAGCAAGTGATTTTCTTTATTTGAGGAGGCATTGTTAGTTTTTGAGGCACGGGATCCGAACGTAGAACGGTACATGAAGGTTGCAGGAGCTGTTCAGAATGCAATCCAGTGCTACCGTGTCATCTATGATGAGAAAAAAAGAGCTATTATCCAGACATCACTGGATCGTTTTTTCAAGAGGGTAGATAGAATTGAATCCAGCAAGGAACCAGAACCTGTGCCATCACAGTCAAGCATGAGTAAAATTGCAGGTTGCCCTCCGTCTCCTATTGCTGAGGATCCTTCAGCTCCACCCTCTCCCACCTCCTCTCCCGCCTCCAGTCAGTAACTCTCTTGCCTGTTCACTTGATGCCAGCCCCTGGATGCCAGCTGTTGTGCTGTACTACTGTACTTTTCAAGGTACTGTACTGTAAGATTTAAAATGTTTTCTTTATTTTTTGTGTTTGTTTTTTATGTATTATTTGTGTGAAAAGTATTATAAACCTGTTATGGTACAGTACTATTGATATACAGCTGCTTGTGTTAGTTGGGTACTTAGGCTAACTGTTGGATTTATGAATAAATTGGATTTACGAACGTGCTCTTGGAATGGAACTTTTTCTTATGTAGGGGACTTACTATATTTGAGTTGTTTCCCCTTTTTGGCTTTTAGGAATAATGCTGCTATGAACATTCATGGATAGGTTTATATGTGGGCATTTATCTTCAGTTCTTTTGGCTATATACTTAGGAGTAGAACCAAATATATTTTTAGGGCTTCCCTGGTGGCACAGTGGTTAAGAATCCGCCTGCCAATGCACGGGATCCTGGATCGAGCCCTGGTCCGGGAAGTTCCCACATGCCGCGGAGCAACTGAGCCCGTGAGCCACAACTACTGAGCCTGAGCTCTAGAGCCTGCAAGCCACAGCTACCGAAGCCCGCACGCCTAGAGCCCATGCTCCACAACAAGAGAAGCCTCTGTAATGAGAGGCCTGTGCACCACAACGAAGAGTAGCCCCCACTCACTGCAACTAGAGAAAACCTGCGTGCAGCAAGGAAGACCCAATGCAGCCAAAAATAAATAAAAATAAAATAAATAAATTAAAAAAACATGTATTTAAAAAAAAAGAAAAACGAATTAGTTGTTACAGAATCTCTGAAGCACTTATAGAAACTGTTCACTTCCATAGAGAACAGTTTGAAAACCAGTGTTAAAGTGGAGAGAATGTTGATTTTTTTGTATGCGTGTTGAGTAGATATGGGTTGAATCTTGGTAGACTGTGGTGAGTTTTGTCAAGTTACCTGTGAATACCTTTCTTCATGTATAAAATGTTAGTACCTCTGGATGTTTTTTAGGGGTTGATAGACTGCATAATTGCTTACAAAAGTTCAGTGTCCCTTTCTTGATATCATCTTTGGCCATGGATTTGCTTTGGCCAGTGGCCTGTGAAGGGAGGCGATGTGTGCCTTCTTCCAGGCAGAAGCTTTAAGAGCTAGCAAGTGGTTTGTCATGTCTATTTTACCTTCTGCCATGACGACTGGTGATGTAGACACAGGATGACAATAACGTTGGGCAGAGAGAGTCCCAGTACTGAATAGACTTTGTAGCATGAGCAAGGAAAAAAATGTCAATTTAAGCCTTTAAGATTTGGTGACTGTTTGATACTTTAGCACACACGTCCTCAAGTAAGAAGCATTTTTTCACTCCTCCCCCTGAGACATTTGGCAATGTCTGGCAACATTGGTTGGTTGTCAGAGCTGGGGAAGGTGCTGTTGCCACGTAGTGGGCAGATGCTGCCAAACACCCTTGAGTGCACAGGACAGCCCCCACAGCCAAGAATGATCTGGCCCATGATGTCAGTAGAGCTGAGGCTGAGAAACCTTGCTTTAGTGTAACCTAGTTTACCCAGATTAATGCAGGGGTGTTGAGAAAAGATTAAATGGATTAAATTATATAAAACACTCAGCACACAGGGTGGCCCCCTTGTTTTTGTAATTATGTGGTAGGCCCTGGCGATGGCTTCAAAGTCTTCCCTCGCGTCCTTGGGAAAAGTGTTCTCTTCCAGCTTTCCTAGGGTTTAGTAGTTTAGTTTAATTGAAGTTTTGTTCATAAATTGTCTCAATTTTAGCAGAATCATTTACCCCTTAAAATAGCAAGGGAACTAACATTAAAAGCTTGTTTAGTACGAGGCTCTTTATATGTACAGTTGACACTTGAGCAATGTGGGGTTCAGGGTGTTGACCCTCCCCACAGTGGAAAATCACGTGTGAAGTCCACTGAATCTGTAGTTCTCTTGTATCTGTGGTTACACATCCACAGATTCAACCAACCACAGGTCATGCAGTACTGTAGTATTTACTATTTAAAAAGTCTGTGTGTAAGTGGACCTGTGCAGTTCAAATGCATGTTGTTCATGGAGCCACTGTATTTTGATTTTTTACAAATACTCTATGAAATTGATTTTCTCATCTCCATTTTGTTTTAGATGAAGAAACTGAGGCATTGGAATTAAGTAATTTGACCAAGAATACACAGGTTGTAGGTGGTGGGCCTAAGAATTTGACCCAGATAAGTTTGCCTGCAGAACCCTGTTCTTTCAACACTACCATACTACCTGTTTAGCATTTGCTTCAACCTACAGAAAGGAAGGTGATGCTCAAGTGATAACAATTATGTGTTGTAATTAGTTATCTATTGCTGTGTAACAAATTACCTCAAATCTTAGCAATTTGAAACAATAGACATTTATTATCTCACACAGTTTCTGATAATCAGGAATCCAGGAGAAGCTAAGCTGTGTGTTTCTGGTTCAGGATCTCTCTTTTTGTAAAAAATTAATTAATTAATTATTTTTCTTGCATTGGATCTTTGTTGCTGTGTGTGGGCTTTCTCTAGTTGTGGCGAGCCGGGCTTCCTCTTTGTTGTGGTGTGCGGGCTTCTCATTGTGGTGGCTTCTCTTATTGTGGAGCACAGGCTCTAGGTGCACGGGCTTCAGTAGTTGTGGCTCGCAGACTGTAGAGCCTAGGCTCAGTAGTTGTGGCGCACGGGCTTAGTTGCTCCGCGGCATGTGGGATCTTCCCGGACCAGGGCTCGAACCTGTGTCCCCTGCATTGGCAGGCGGATCCTTAACCACTGCACAACCAGGGAAGCCCCAGGATCTCTCTTGAGGTTGCAGTCAAGTGGTCATCCAGGGCTGCCATCATCTGAAGGCCTGATTGGAGATGGAACATCTGCTTCCATGATGGCTTATTCACATGTCTGTTGGCATGAGGCCTCAGTTCCTCACCACATGGGCCTCTCCTTAGGGCTGCCTGAGTGTCTTCAGGACATGGCAGCTGGCTTCCCCTAGAGTGAGGGTCTGAGAGAGACAGCAAGAGAGAAGCCATAGCATCTTTTATGTCCTTGTCTCAGAAGTCACATATCATCACTTCAGTTGGTCACACAGACAACCCTGATACAATATGGGAAAGGGCTGTACAAAGGCATCATGAATACTAGTAGGTGGAGATTATTGGGGGCCATCTTGGAGGCTGGTTGCCACATACGTAGGATCCTTATATCACATAGTTGCAAAATTATAAATTGCATTTCCTTTTCATATTCTAAAAATTCAAACCAGAATTTCATACTTTAAAATACCCAAATCATTCACAACATAAATGAAAATATAAATTTGCCTTTATAAGCATTTGTGAATGGACAAAATCAAATACTTAATATAAAAGCTATGTTGCAAACACTTCATTTGGGAGATTTGTATTTCAGTGGGCTGAACTAGCAGAGGCCTCTTGCGTCCTGAGAAGTTTGGGCTGCTGGTGCTTTCTTTTCTTTCCTGGAAAATCACCCTCTACCAAACACTGAATTCTTCATTTTCCAAAGTCCTTCCAACATCCTTATGTTCTCATTGCTGGTTTGGTATACTTGAGTGACAGCCAAAGTATAAGATAAATGGTAGGTAAAAAGACTGGGCAGTTTCCGTGGAGGCTTCTTGCAGGAGCTCTTCCTTTCTTCATCCAGCTATTGCTGGGAAGCATCCCCTTCCAGTTTATGTGTGGTGCTCATCAATTCGAGTGGCTCTTGGAAAGGGGGTTTGTTTAAACAGATTCAGAACTGAGTTTTTCTAGATATCTTTAAGGTTCAAATAGGTTTTCCTGAAACTTGAGGATGTTGATGGGTCCTCTTCCTGAAGCAGTTTAACGATACTTTTGTTTATTACACTTGGTTTGAGCTTTGGGAATTAAGGAAGGGCCTTGACTAGGTACAGAGCTATATGGATTTATTGTATTTAACTGTGTGACCATGAAATCAAAAACATTTCCACCTCAGGAATCAACCCATTACTTTTAACCACTATTGATTGCATTGGCTTAGAGCTTCTTGCTTCCTTTAAGTATTTTCCTTTTTCTTTTAAAATTGTGTTCAGTTGGACGTGACCAGTTCTACATGGAGGCTGGCTAACTCACTTTCGTTTTTGATTCCTACTGTCCCAGTGTCATGCTTCATTTATACATTGATGCCTTTTGACTTTATCTGTTGACTTGACATCCTATGCACCATATTTTCTTTTTTAGGTATAGGAAGATTGAAAAAAAAGATCAGTATTTGAAGAACACTTGAAAAAGTGAAGAGCGTTGTGAGAGACAGCTTTAATTTTAATTTTCACTGTAGCCAGAATAGGTGGCCACCTGATGGGCAGACCTGCCTTTCTTTGTACACTGCCCAGGGTAGGTGCCCGGGTCAGTCAAGGTTAGGCTGGTCTCCAATACTACTACTGACTCTTAGTACCAGGGACCTTACCATCATTAATAGAGGTTATAATATAAACGAGATATCAACAATTGTCTGCATGGGTGGTAGCAGGGAGGTGGAGTAGTTGTCTAATATGTGAAAGTTGGAAAGCTGGAGGTTTCAGTAATTTAAGATATCCATTATTAATTTTAAGAATTTTCTGATTATTATAAATGCATGACAGATAGGTACTATTTTCTGATCCTGAGGTTTTGTGGGCAATCATTTTGAAGAGGGGCCAGAATGAGAATAAAAATTAATTATGAAAATCTATTTGAAAAACCGATTATGCTGTGATTCATCACAGACATTTTATGCAACTTATATGTTGTGTTTTTACCTTTGGGACTAGCATTCTTTTTTTTTTTTTTTTTTGGGGGGGGACTAACATTCTTAAGAGCTGATTTTTACTTTGGCCTTTCTAATGTGTGTCAGCTCTATCAGTTCACAAGCATGTTTTCATCTGTGCATCATGTTATATTGGGACTTGGATGGAATGTAAATCTTTTATTGGCCTAAATCTGAGTCTAATCTTCTGCATGGCTTTGGTAGAAAATCAGTTTCTTCTGCTCTGTCAAGATTTTTCAGGTCAGTGCTCTTTGGAAGTTTCCCAGTTCTCTTAGATTAAAATAGATTTTGTTTTTGTGCTACATAGTGGTATTCTTTAGTAGGACGCTGGGATCTAGAAAGTGAGAAGTCAGAGCCTGACAAGATATCCATGAGTTCTTCTCTTTCAGTTAACTTGTTGACACACTGCACCTTTAAGGAGCCAAGGAGTTTGTGTTCTCTCAGAGACATCATTGGGGGAGCAATTGTAAGTGACACTTGTAGGCGAGGTGCTGTGCTTGACTTTAATGGGTTCCACTTGTTTACCTGCTCACTAGGCTACTAGAAGTGAATGGAAAAGAGAAGGACTAGTCCTGTCATGCTCAGTCCATTTCACTAATGTGGGCCGTTGGAGCTGGAAGGAGGGTGACCATCTCGGACTTTCTCAGTTTTAGCACTGAAAATCCTACATCCTGGGAACCCCTCAGGCCTAGGCAAACAAGAATGGTTGGTCTGGTCATCCTAGCAGTGAATAGCATGGCGATGGATGGTTTGGCACTGGTGAGTACCGCGTGTAGATATTTTAAAGAGGGATTTATTATAGACACATAGCATCTTGCTGTTCAGTGATGTTAGCAGGTGAGTGATTCTGCTTTGATTTGTCTGAAAAACAATAAAACGAGAGTAGATGGAGGTTCTTCTACCTTCTGACCCTAAGAGGATGTGTTTAGGGGATGTTATTAATATTTGTCTTTATCTTTTTTCCTGGACAATTCAAGGCTCTTTTTTTTTTTTTTTTTTTTTTTTGCGGTACGCGGGCCTCTCACCATTGTGTCCCCTCCCATTGCGGAGCACAGGCTCCGGACGTGCAGGCTCAGCGGCCATGGCTCACGGGCCCAGCCGCTCTGCGGCATGTGGGACCTTCCTGGACCGGGGCACGAACCCGTGTCCCCTGCATCGGCAGGTGGACTCTGAACCACTGCGCCACCAGGGAAGCCCTCAAGGCTCTTTAACTCTACTTCTCCCACCTCCCAATGTATTTTTACCGTATATTTTAGTATTATATATGTATTTTTTAATTGAGGTAACACTGGTTTGTAACATCATATAAGTTTCATGTATACAATATTATGTTTCTAATCATATACACCCTATAGCGTATTCACACCAAAAGCTTAGTTTCCATCCATCACCATACAGTTGACCGCTTTTACTCATTTAACTCCCCCCCTCCCTTCCCCTCTTGGAACCACTACTCTGTTCTCTGTATCTGTGTATTTGTTTTTGTTTGGTTTGGTATGTTCATTTATTTAGTTAGTTTTTTAAAATATTTCACATATGAGTGAAATCATATGGTTATTTGTCTTTCTCCATCTGACTTATTTCATTTAGCATAATACCCTCAAGGTCCATCCATGTTGTTGCAAATGGCAAGATTTCATCATTTTTTATGGCTGAGTAGTATTCCATTGCATATATATACCACATCTTTATTCATCTGCTGATGGACACTTAGGTTGTTTCCATATCTTGGCTATTGAAATGATGTAAATAATGCTGTGATGAACGTAGGGGTGCATGTATTTATATATATTGGACATTAACCCCTTATCTGATATCTGACATATCTTCTCCCATTCACTAACTTGTCTTTTCATTTTGTTGATGGTTTCCTTTGCTGTGCAGAAGCGTTTTAGTTTGATGCAGTCACATTTGTCTATTTTTGCTTTTGTTTCTCTTGCCTGCAGAGACATACCCAGAAAGATATTCCTAAGACTGAAGTCAAAGAGCATACTGCCTATGTTTTCTTCTAGGAGTTTTATGGTTTCAGGTCTTATGTTCTTTAGTATTATATATTAAACTCTACAAGAGATTATTTTATGCAGACATTGTTTGTTCAGCAATCTTTTTCTGCAGAGGGCCAGATGGTAATATTTTAGCTTCTGTGGGCCATATGGTCTCTGTTACAACTACTCAGTTCCACTGTTGTAGTGCCAAAGCAGCCATAGATAATATGTAATTGATTGTGCATGCCTGTGTTCCAATAAGACTTTATTTACAGAAACAGGGAGTGGACCAGATTTGGCTTGCAGACCTTAGTTTGCCAACTACTAATTTATATTTATCTACATATTTACTACTTTATTTTTCTTCACTTCTTGTTACATCTCTGATGTTCTTTTGGGTTCATTTTCAAGGCAAGGATGTCTCCTCCTATCTCTGGTTTTCGACATTGCACTGGAAGTTGTAGCCAGTGCAGTTAGGCAAGAGAAGGAAATAAAAGGCATACGATCAGAAAGGAGGAAATAAAACTGCCCCAATTTGTAGAGGATGTTATTGTCTGTGTATAAGTCCCAAGGAATCTACAAAATAACTTCTAGAACTAATAAGTGGGTTCAGCAAGTTTGCACGATAAAGATAAAACATACACAAATCAATTGTAGTTCTATATATTAGCATTGAAATCACAATAACAGTTGCAGTTGTTCAGAAAATAAAGTGTAAATCTAACAAAGCATGCACAGGACTTGTATCCTGAAACGTACACAGTGCTGATGACAGAAGTCAAAGAAGATCGAAATAAATAGAGAGACATGCCATGTTCATGGAATAGAAGACTCAATGTAGTAAAGATGTCAGTGCTCCCCAAATTGATGTATAGGTTTAACATAATTCCTATAAAAATCCCAGCAAGTTTTTTTGTAGATACAGATATGGTTATTCTAAAATTTATATGGAATGGCAAAGGAACTAGAATAGCTAAAACAATTTTGAAAAAGAATAAAGGAGGAAGAATCATTCTGCCTGATATCAAGACTTACATAACTATAGTAATCAAGACTATGTGGTATTGGTGGCAGAATAGATACGTAGATCAGTGAACAGAACAAAGAACCTAGAAATAGGCCCACAGAAATATACCCAACTGATTTTGACAAAAGTGTGAACGTAATTAAATGGAGGAGGAAAGACTGCCGTTTCAATAAATGGTGCTGGATCAGTTGATCATCAGTCGGCCAAAAAAAAAAAAAAAGAAAAGAGAAAAAAAAGAACCTCTATCTAAATTTCACACCTTATACAAAAAATAGCTCAAAATGGATCACAAAGTTAAATGTAAGACTTAAAGGTATAAATTTTTCAAAATAAAATCTTCAGGATCTAGGACTAGGCAAAGAATTATTAGACTTGACACTGACAGTATGATCCATAAAAGAAAAAAACATGATAAAATTGATACCATCAAATCCATTTTACGCTGGTAAAGATCTTGTTAAGAGACAAGCTGCAGGGGAGACCTTCAAGATGGTGGAGGAGTAAGACGTGGAGATCACCTTCCTCCCAACAAATACATCAGAAATACATCCGCATGTGGAACAACTCCTACAGAACACATACTGAACGCTGGCAGAAGACCTCAGACCTCCCAAAAGGCAGGAAACTCCCCACATACTTGGGCAGGGCAAAAGAAAAAAGAAAAAACAGAGACAAAAAAATAGGGACGGGACCTGCACCAGTGGGAGGGAGCTGTGAAGGAGGAAGGGTTTCCACACACTAGAAGCCCCTTTGTGGGTGGAGACGGTGGCTGGCGGAGGGGGGAAGTTTCGGAGCCACGGAGGAGAGCACAGCCACAGGGGTGCGGAGGTCAAAGCAGAGAGATGCCCGCACAGAGGATCGGTGCCGACCAGCACTCACCAGCCTGAGAGGCTTGTCTGCTCACCCGCCGGGGCGGGGGGTGGGGTGGGGAGCTGAGGCTCGGGCTTCAGTTGGATCCCAGGGAGAGGATTGGGGTTGGCGGCCTGAACACAGCCTGCAGGGGGCTAGTGCACCACGGCTAGCCGGGAGGGAGTCCGGGAAAAAGTCTGGACCTGCCAAAGAGACAAGAGACTTTTTCTTCCCTCTTTGTTTCCTGGTGCGGGAGGAGAGGGGATTAAGAGCACCACGTAAAGGAGCTCCAGAGACGGGCGTGAGCCGTGGCTATCAGCACGGACCCCAGAGACAGGCACGAGACGCTAAGGCTGCTGTTGCCGTCACCAAGAAGCCTGTGTGCGAGCACCGGTCACATCCACACCTCCCTTCCGGGGAGCCTGTGCAGCCCGCCACTGCCAGGGTGCCGGGATCCAGGGACGGCTTCCCCGGGAGAAGGCATGGCGCACCTCAGGCTGGTGCAGTGTCACGCTGGCCTCTGCCGCCACAGGCTCGCCCTGCAGTCTGTGCCCCTCCCTCCCCCCGGCCTGAGTGAGCCAGAGCCCCCGAATCAGCTGCTCCTTTAACCCCGTCCTGTCTGAGCGAAGAACTGATGCCCTCAGGCAACCTACACGCAGAGGCGGGGCCACATCCAAAGCTGAACCATGGGAGCTGTGCGAACAAAGAAGAGAAAGGGAAATCTCTCCCAGCAGCCTCAGGAGCAGCGGATTAAATCTCCACAATCAACTTCATGTACCCTGCACCTGGGGAATACCTGAATAGACAATGAATCATCCCAAAACTGAGGCAGTGGACTCTGGGAGCAACTGTAGACTTGGGGTTTGCTTTCTGCATCTGATTTGTTTCTGGTTTTATGTTTATCTTAGTTTAGTATTTAGAGTTTATTATCATTGGTAGATTTGTTTATTGATTTAGTTGCTGTCTTCCTTTATTTTTATATAGAGATATATATATTTTTTCCTTTTTCTCTTTTTGTGAGTGTGTATGTGTATGCTTCTTTGTGTGATTTTGTCTGTATAACATTGCTTTCAGCGTTTGTCCTAGGGTTGTAGCTGTCCTTTTTTTTTTTTTTTTTTTTCTTTTTTAAACTATAGTTTTTAAAAGTTGTTACCATGGGTGGATTTGTTTTTTGGATTGGTTGCTCTCTTCTTTTTTTAAATTACTTTTTAATTTTTTATTTTTAATAATCTTTTTATTTTTTATTTAATAACTTTCTTTTCTTGTCTTCCTTCCTTCCGTTCTTTCTTTCTTTCTTCCCTCTGTTTCCTTCCTTCCTTCCTTCCTTCCTCCCTCACTCCCTCCCTCCTTCCCTTCCTCCCTTCCTTCCTTTCTCCCTTTTCTTCTGAGCCATGTGGCTGACAGGGTCTTGGTTTTCTGGCCGGTTGTCAGGAGTGTGCCTCTGAGGTGGGAGAGCTGAATTCAGGACATTGGTCCATCAGAGACCTCCTGGCTCCATATAATATCCAACAGCGAATGCTCTCCCAGAGATCTCCATCTCAACCCTAAGACCCAGCTCCACTCAATGGCCAGCAAGCTACAGTGCTGGACACCCTGTGACAAACAACTAGCAAGACAAGAACACAACCCCACCCATTAGCAGAGAGGCTGTCTAAAATCATAATAAGGTCACAGGCACCCCAAAACACACCACCGGATGCGGTCCTGCCCACCAGAAAGACAAGATCCAGCCTCATCCACCGGACAGAGGCTCCAGTCCCCTCCACCAGGAAGCCTGCACAACCCACTGAACAAACCTTAGCTACTTGGGGCAGACCCCAAAAACAGTGGGAAGTACGAACCTGCAGCTTGCGAAAAGGAGACCCCAAACACCGTAAGTTAAGCAAACTGAGAAGACAGAGAAACAGCAGATGAAGGAGCAAGGTAAAAACCCACCAGAGCAAACAAACGAAGAGGAAATAGGGAGTCTACCTGAAAAAGAATTCAGAGTAATGATAGTAGAGAAGATCCAAAATCTTGGAAATAGAATGGTGAAAATACAAGAAACGTTTTAACAAGGACCTAAAAGAACTAAAGAGCAAACAAACAATGATGAACAACAGAATAAATGAAATTAAAAATTGTCTAGAAGGAATCAATAGCAGAATAACTGAGGCAGAAGAACGGATAAGTGACCTGGAAGATAAAATAGTGGAAATAACTACAACAGAGCAGAATAAGGAAAAAAGAATGAAAAGAATTGAGGACAGTCTCAGAGACCTCTGGGACAACGTTAAACGCACCGACATTCGAATTATAGGGGTCCCAGAAGAAGAAGAGAAAAAGAAAGGGACTGAGAAAATATTTGAAGAGATTATAGTTGAAAACTTCCCTAATATGGGAAAGGAGATAGTCAATCAGTCCAGGAAGCACAGATAGTCCCATACAGGATAAATCCAAGGAGAACCACGCCAAGACGCATATTAATCAAACTATCAAAAATTAAATACAGGGCTTCCCTGGTGGTGCAGTGGTTGAGAGTCCGCCTGCCGATGCAGGGGACACGGGTTTGTGCCCCGGTCCGGGAAGATCCCCCATGCCGCGGAGTGGCTGGGCCCGTGAGCCATGGCCGCTGAGCCTGCGCGTCCGGAGCCTGTGCTCCATAACGGGAGAGGCCACAACAGTGAGAGGCCCGCATACCACCAAAGAAACAAAAACAAACAAACAAACAAAATTAAATACAAAGCAAAAATATTAAAAGCAGCAACGAAAAGCAACAAATAACATACAGGGGAATCCCCATAAGGTTAACAGCTGATGTTTCAGCAGAAACTCTGCAAGCCAGAAGGGAGTGGCAGGACATATTTAAAGTGATGAAGGGGAAAAACCTACAGCCAAGATTACTGTACCCAGCAAGGATCTCATTCAGAGTCCACGGAGAAATTAAAACCTTGACAGACAAGCGAAAGCTAAGAGAATTCAGCACCACCAAATCAGCTTTACAAGAAATGCTAGAGGAACTTCTCTAGGCAGGAAACACAAGAGAAGGAAAAGACCTACAATAACACACCCAGAACAATTAAGAAAATGGTAATAGGAACATACATATCGATAATTACCTTAAATGTAAATGGATTAAATGCTCCCACCAGAAGACATAGACTGGCTGAAAGGATACAAAAATGAGATCCGTATACATGCTGTCTACAAGAGACCCACTTCAGACCTAGGGACACATACAGACTGAAAGTGAGGGGATGGAAAAAGATATTCCTTGCAGATGGAAATCAGAAGAAAGCTGGAGTAGCACTGCTCATATCAGACAAAAGAGACTTTAAAACAAAGACTATTACAAGAGACAAAGAAGGACACTACATAATGATCAAGGGATCAATCCCAGAAGAAGATATAACAATTGTAAATATTTATCCACCCACCATAGGAGCACCTCAATACATAAGGCAAATGGTAACAGCCATAAAAGGGGAAATCGACAGTAACGCAATCATAGTAGGGAACTTTAACACCCCACTTTCACCAATGGGCAGACCATCCAAAATGAAAATAAATACGGCAACACAAGCTTTAAATGATACATTAAACAAGATGGACTTAATTGATATTTATAGGACATTCCATCCAAAAACAACAGAATACACTTTCTTCTGAAGTGCTCATGGAACATTCTGCAGAATGGATCATATCTGGGGTCACAAATCAAGCCTTGGTAAATTTAAGAAAATTGAAATCCTATCAAGTATGTTTTCTGACCCCAGCGATATGAGACTAGATATCAATTACAGGAAAAAATCTGTAAAAAAATACAAACATATGGAGGCTAAATGATAAACTACTAAATAACCAAGAGATCACTGAAGAAATCAAAGTGGAAATTAAAAAATATGTAGAAACAGATTACAATGAAAAGACAATGACCCAAACCCTATGGGATGCAGCAAAAGCAGTTCTAAGAGGGAAGTTTATAGCAATACAATCCTACCAAAAGAAACAAGAAACATCTCAAATAAACAACCTAACCTTACACCTAAAACAATTAGAGAAAGGAGAACAAAAAACCCCCAAAGTTAGCAGAAGGAAAGAAATCATAAAGGTCAGATCAGAAATAAATGAAATAGAAATGAAGAAAACAGTAGCAAAGATTAATAAAACTAAAAGCTGGTTCTTTGAGAAGACAAACAAAACTGATAAACATTTGCCAGACTCATCAAGAAAAAAAGGGAGAAGGGGAGTTCCCTGGTGGCGTAGTGGTTGGGAGTCCGCCTGCCAATGCAGGGGACACGAGTTTGAGCCTTGGTCTGGGGGGATCCCATATGCTGCGGAACAACTGGGCCTGTCTGCCACAGCTGCTGAGCCCATGCGCTTGGAGCCTGTGCTCCGCAACAAGAGAGGCCACCATGATGAGAAGCCTGCGCACTGCAAGGAAGAGTAGCCCCTCTCGCCGCAACTAGAGAAAGCCTGTGCGCAGCGACGAAGACCCAGTGCAGCCAAAAATAAATAAATAAATTTATATTAGAAAAAGGGAGAAGACTCAAGTCAATAGAACTAGAAATGAAAAAGGAGAAGTTACCACAGACGCTGCAGAAATACAAAGCATCCTAAGAGACTAGTACAAGCAACTCTATGCCAGTAAAGTGGACAACCTGGAAGAAATGGACAAGTTTTTAGAAAAGCACAACCTTCCGAGAGTGAACCAGGAAGAAATAGAAAATATAAACAGACCAGTCACAAGCACTGAAGTTGAAACTGTGATTAAAATCTTCCAACAAACAGAAGCCCACGACCAGGTGGCTTCACAGGTGAATTCTATCAAACATTTAGAGAAGATCTAACACCTGTCCTTCTCAAACTCTTCCAAAATATAGCAGAGGGAGGAACACTCCCAAACTTATTCTACGAGGCGACCATCAGCCTGATACCAAAACCAGACAAAGATGTCACAAAGAAAGAAAACCACAGGCCAATATCACTGATGAACATAGATGCAAAAGTCCTCAACAAAATCCTAGCAAACAGAATCCAACAGCACATTAAAAGGATCATACACCATGATCAAGTGGGGTTTATCCCAGGAATGCAGGGATTCTTCAATATATGCAAATCAATCAATGTGATAAAGCATATTAACAAACTGAAGGAGAAAAGCCACGATCATCTCAATAGAGGCAGAAAAAGCTTTGGACGAAATTCAACACCCATTTATGATAAAAATCCTCCAGACAGTAGGCATAGAGGGAATTTCCCTCAACGTAATAAAGGCCATATATGAGAAACCCACAGCCAACATCGTCCTCAATGGTGAAAAACTGAAGCCATTTCCTCTAAGATCAGGAACAAGACAGGGTTGCCCACTGTCAGCAGTGTTATTCAACATAGTTTTGGAAATTTTAGCCAGAGGAATCAGAGAAGAAAAAGAAATAAGAGGAATCCAAATCGGAAAAGAAGAAGTAAAGCTATCACTGTTTGCAAATGACATGATGCTATACATAGAGAATCCTAAAGATGCTACCAGAAAACTACTAGATTTAATCAATGAATTTGGTAAAGTAGCAGGATACAAAATTAATGCACAGAAATCTCTTGCATTCCTATACACTAATGATGAAAAATCTGAACGAGAAATTAAGGAAACACTCCCATTTACCATTGCAACACAAAGAATAAAATACCTAGGAATAAACCTACCTAAGGAGACAAAAGACCTGTATGCAGAAAACTGTAAGACACTGATGAAAGAAATTAAAGATGATACAAACAGATGGAGAGATATATCATGTTTTTGGACTGGAAGAGTCAACTGTGTGAAAATGACTATACTACCCAAAGCAATCTACAGATTCAGTGTAGTCCCTATCAAACTACCAATGGTATTTTTCACAGAACTAGAACAAAAAATTTCACAATTAGTATGGAAACACAAAAGACCCCGAGTAGCCAAAGCAAGCTTGAGAACGAAAAACAGAGCTGGAGGAATCAGGCTCCCAGTCTTCAGACTATACTACAAAGCTACAGTAATCAAGACAGTTTGATACTGGCACAAAAACAGAAATATAGGTCAATGGAACAGGAATGAAAGCCCAGAGATAAACCCATGCACATATGGTCATCTTATTGTTGATAAAGGAGGCAAGAATATACAATGGAGAAAAGACAGCCTCTTCAATAAGTGGGGCTGTGAAAACTGGACAGCTACATGTAAAAGAATGAAATTAGAACACTCTGTAACACCATACACAAAAATAAACTCCAAATGGATAAAAGCCCTAAATGTAAGGCCATACACTATAAAACTCTTAGAGGAAAACACAGGCAGAACACTCTATGACATAAATCACAGCAGGATCCTTTTTGACCCACCTCCTAGAGAAATGGAATTAAAACCAAAAATAAACAATTGGGTCCTAATGAAACATCAAAGCTTTTGCACAGCAAAGGAAACCGTAAACAAGACCAAAAGACAACCCTCAGAATGGGAGAAAATATTTGCAAATGAAGCATCTGACAAAGTATTAATCTCCAACATTTACAAGCAGCTCGCAGCTCAATAACAAAAAAACAAACAACCCAAGCCAAAAATGGGCCGAAGACCTAAATAGACATTTCTCCAAAGACGATATACAGAATGCCGACAAACGCATGAAAGGATGCTCCATATCACTAATCATTAGGGAAATGCAGATCAAAACTACAATGAGGTATCACCTCCCACCAGTCAGAATGGCCATCATCAAAAACCTACAAACAATAAATGCTGGAGAGGGTGTGGAGAAAGGAGAACCCTCTTGCACTGTTGGTGGGAATGTAAATTGGTACAGCCACTATGGAGAACAGTATGGAGTTCCTTAAAAAACTGAAAACAGAACTACTGTACAACCCAGCAATCCCACTACTGGGTATCTACCCTGAGAAAATCATAATTCAGAAAGAGTGATGTACCACAATGTTCATTGCAGCTCTGTTTCCAATAGCCAGGACATGGAATCAACCTAAGTGTCCATCGACAGATGAATGGATAAAGAAGATGTGGCACATATATACAATGGAATATTACTCAGTCATAAAAAGAAAGGAAATTGAGTTATTTGTAGTGAGGTAGAAGGACCTAGAGTCTGTCATACACAGTGAAGTAAGTCAGAAAGAGGAAAACAAATACCGTGTGCTAACACATATATATGGAATCGTAAAAAAAAAAATGATTATGAAGAACCTAGGGGCAGGACAGGAATAAAGACGCAGATGTAGACAATGGACTTGCAGACACGGGGAGTCTCAAGGGTGAGCTGGGATGAAGTGAGAGAGTGGCATGGACATATATACAGTACCAAATGTACAAGGGATAGCTAGTAGGAAGCAGCTGCATAGCTCAGAGAGATCAGCTCGGTGCTTTGTGTCCACCTAGAGGGGTGGGATAGGGAGGGTGGGAGGGAGACTCAAGAGGGAGGAGATATGGGGATATATGTATATGTATAGCTGATTCACTTAGTTATAAAGCCGAGACTAAGACACCATTGTAAAGCAATTATACTCCAATAAAGATGTTAGAAAAAAGAAGAGAAGCCGCAGAGTAGGAGAAAATATTTGGAAAGCAAATGTCTGAGAAAGAACTATCTGCAATATAGTAAAAATTCTCAAAACTGAACATTGAAAAAAGCAAACAATCCAATTAGAAAATGGAAAAAAAAAGAGAAAATGGCCAAGAGACATGAAGAAATGTATCATTGAAGAGGGTATACAAATGACAAATAAGCACAGGAAAAGATGTTCAACATCATGAACCACTGGAGAAATGCAAATTAAAGCCAAGTGTGGTATCACTACATACTTATCAGAGTAGATGGATTAAAAAATAGTGACCTTACTAAATGCTGCAGTGAAATGGGATCACTCATCCCTTGCTGATGGGAGTGTACAGTGATACAGCCCCTCTGGAATATAGTTTGACAGTTTCTTCAAAACACTAAATATGTAACTACCATTTGGGACCCAGTTATTATACTCCTGGGCATTTAGCCCAGAGAAATGAAGATTTTTGTTCATACAAAAGCATGTACACAAATATTTATAGCAGCTTCATTCCTAATAGCCAATAACTGGAAATGATACAGATGCCCTTCATTGGGTGAATGGTTAAACAAACTGGTACATCCGTATCATGGAATCCTACTCAGCAGTATAAAGGAATGAACTACTGATGTACACAGCAACCTGTATGGATCTCCAGAGATTTATCCTGAGTGAACAAAGCCAGTCCTGAATGGTATATATTATGTGATTCCATTTATATAACTTATTTTAAATGACAAAATTATAGACATGGACAACAGATCAGTGGTTCTCAGGGGTGGGAAGGAAATGATTGGCTGTAAAAGGGTAGCATGAAGGTCCTTGTGGTGATGGCAGTGTTCTCTATCTTAACTGTGTCAAAGTCAGTAACCTCATTGTGTTCTTTCATTATAATTTTGTAAGATGTTACCACTGTGGGGAACTGGGTAAAGGTTACACAGGGCCTCTGTGTATAATTTCTTACAACTGCATGTAAATGTATAATTATCTCAAAATAAAAAGTTTAATTTTAAAAAAAGTATTTAAGGAAAAAAAGGATCTGAAAGGATCAGAGTCAGAAGAATCATAAATACTAAATAATGTAGCACTTTTATATTTGGTGTTGGTCTAAAGCCCTGGCCCAGTTTTGTTCTGAAATGGGGCCATGGAGGGGTCCATGTGAGTCTCCGTACAAAGGTGTATGATTGACTTGTTTCCTCAAGTCCTGCTAATTTGAGATGCTATTCAGTGTATGCCCTTTGAGTACCTTTTGCCTCTGGTTTTCTGTTATACACAAACTGGTTTTTTCATTTCAGTTCCAAGGTCATTTCCAATCACTATTAACTTTTTTTTTTTTTTTTGCGGTACGCGGCCACTGTTGTGGCCCCTCCCGTTGTGGAGCACAGGCTCCGGACGCACAGGCTCAGCGGCCACGGCTCACGGGCCTAGCTGCTCCACGGCATGTGGGATCTTCCTGGACCGGGGCATGAACCTGTGTCCTCTGCACTGGCAGGCGGACCCTCAACCACTGTACCACCAGGGAAGCCCACCATTCACTTTTATGATCTTGTTCCTGCAGTGGGTGCTCACCTAAGGACCAGAGTGTCTCGACACTGACTTGTTTTCCTGAGTGATTTTTCTCTTTGCCTATGTGATAGAGATTTCTTGCTGTTCCCTAATCCCTATCCCCTTCTCTTTGGTAGTAGAAACTCCATTTTTGAGCTGGGCACATGGCTGCCCAGAGTAGAGGTTGCACTGCTCAGATTTCATTGTAGCTCAGTGTGGTTGTGTGACCAAGTACAAGCCTTCTGTTTTGATTAAGTTGTACATTAAATAGAGCTATCATTTTGCTGTAACAAACACTTAGTGAATAGGTAAAATCAAATACTTTATATAAAAGCTGTGTGTTGTGGGTGGAATTGTGTCCCCGTAGAAAGATACGTTGAGGTCCTAACCCCCAGTACCTTGGAATGTGACCTGATTTGGAAGTAGGTCTTTGCAGATGTAATGAAGTTAAGATGAGATCATACTGGAGAAGGGTGGACTCCTAATTCACTCAGCAACAATGCCATGGGACGATGAAGATTGGAGTGATGTATTTACAAGCCAAGGAACCTCTTGGGGCTGCCAGATGTTAGAAGAGAGGCATGGAACAGATTTTTCCTCAGAACCCTTGGAAGGAGCGAACCCTGCTGACGCCTTGATTTTGGACTTCCAGCCTACAGAACTGTAAGGCAACAAATTTCTGTTGTTTTAAGCCACCCACTTTGTGGTATTTTGTCACAGCAGCCCTAGGGAAACCAGACACTGTTGTTTCAAAACTTCTTTTTGGTGTATTTAAGAAAAATGGGTTGGGGACTTCCCTGGCCGTCCAATGCTTAGGACTGCATGCTTTCACTGCGGAGGGCATGGGTTCATTCCCTGGTCGGGAAACTAAGGTCCCACGTGCCACGTGGCACAGCAAAAAAAAAAAAAGTTAGCGTTGGGTATGCATAGGCTTCTTAATCTGAGTCCTGAGATGTTTGGACTGATTATGCCTTCTTTTTTCTGGAAAATCTCACTATACCAAACACTGACATTCTTCATTGCTCCAAAGCCCTTCCATCTTCCTTACTTTTTTTTTTTTGGCCGTGCTGCTCGGCATGTGGCATCTTACCCCCATCAGGGATCGAACTGCATGTCTGCTGCAGTGGGAGCGCAGGGTCTTAACCGCTGGACTGCCAGGGAACTCCCATCTTCCTTACATTTTTAGTGCTGATTTGATGTGCTTGAATGTCAGCCAAAGTCTAAGGTAAATGGTTGATGCAAGGATTGGGTGGTTTCCATGGAGACTTCTTGCAGGAGCCCTCCCTTTCTCAGTTCAACAGTTGTTAGGGAAACATCTAATTTCAGTTTGTGGGTCTGCCAATTTGAGTGGCTCTTGGAAAAGTATATAGTTAAATCTTTTTAAATAAATTCAGAGCTTTTTAAGATTCCCTTCAAGTTACAGTAAGTTTTTCTGTAACTTAGACATATTAACTAGTCCTCTGCCTGAAGTGATCAAAGTACCGATTTGTTCATATGCAGAAAATGTTGATTTTGAGCTTTGCCAGGGAGGAAAGCTGAGGTTCAGAGAAAGAAAGGCCCAGAGCCAGAGATCTGGTTGTCTGATGCCACATGGCTCTAGTCCATAATCTTCAGCATGCCCTACAGTAAGAGAGATCCAAGGGGCCTGCCCTGTACAAAACTGTTTACAGGCTGCAGAGTTGGCAGGCTCAGCACTGTGTGTTTATTGCTTCTAGTTAGGTATTGTTGAATCAGTGGCTGGCATTGGTGGTGGTCCAAGGGAATGGTTGTGAGAGCACAGATTCTAGATGTGAGCAGTTCTAATAAATCGGAATCCCTATTGTGACAGCTTCCCCATGGGGCTATGTATGAAACAGTCAGGTATGGTAGATTTCAGAATTCCCCCGATACTGTGCAGCTCCTTGCATCAAGAGGTGGAGCCTGTGTCTCCATCCTTAGAGTCTTGGCCGGCCTTGTGACTTGGTTTGACCATAGTATACAGTGGAAGAGACCTTGGGTAAGTTCTGAACCTAGGCCTGAAGAAGGATTTCAGCTTCAGTTCTTGCTCCTTTGGGAACTTTGCCACCATGTGAAAAAGCCCAGGCTCACCAGCTGGAGGATGAGAGGCCATGTGGAGAAGAACGGAGGCACCCAGTCAGCCCAAGGCTAACTGCGGAAGCATAAGTGAGTCCCACCTGAGTTCAGCAGAGTCTGGCTTAGATCAGTATCATTGCTCAGCTGAGCTCAGCCCACATTGCTGATCCCCAGAATTATGAACTAAATAAGTGTTGTTTTAAAGTTTTGGGGTGGTTTGTTTTGCAGCAGTAAATGATTGATACAGCCAGGTTTGGATGCTCTGGATCAATCAAGGCTTGCCTTTGACCTGTCCTCTGTAACACCCAGGATTCTTAGTAACACTGTCCCGTTAGTGACAGAAATTACCTGTGGGTAATTTAGGCAGAAAGGGAGTTTATTGGCAGGATATTGGGTAGCTCAGTCTTTCTTTCGGAAAACTGGAGAAACGTCTTGAAAAATGCACAGCTAAGGGGCAACAGTGCCAGAACAACAGGCACATTATAGCACAGAATTGGTCCGGTGAGGATGCTGGAACTGTAGCTACTGAATATTGGATGCCTCCAGCCACACCACACATTGCCTGCCCTGGACGTCGGGCATGAGGCTGGGCACCTTGCCGCCCCTGGGCACTGGGGTTGCTGCTGTTTCCAGAATACAATGATCTACTACTATTCCTGTTGCCTCACATCACTCATTACTGATTCAAACACCTGTGTGTTTTATCTGGCCAAGCTTAGGTGCTGTGCCCATACCGTGATTGAGAAGAAATCACCAAAGTGGGTATCTGACATTTTTAGCTTATTGAGCTGGAGGCAGGTGGAAAATTTCATAAACATTGGCAAGGGGTTCTGATGCTGGGCAGCAAAAGAAAAGTGGCAAATGTGTATCAGTTTCTGTTCTGTACTCTGGTTAGCTTAGCTGGTTACAACACAGTTAGGATGGAGAGTGCTTTGTGGTTCATTCCTTGGTTCATTTGAGAGAGTATACTGAGTTCTGAGGCTGTACCCTTTACATCTGCTTCTTCTCTCACACATATGTGTCCATGGCCATTTGGAAGGCCAGGGAATCGTGGGACCTCATTTGTATTATCTGTGGCTGCCAAGGTGCAGATAGTGTGTATCTTTCACTTGGTGAGCCCGATTCCATTCACTGCCATAGTGTGCTACCTAAGAGGACTGAATGGATGGTATCTTAGTGAACGTAAGGGGTTGCCTATTCGCTCAGTGAATTTGGTTCACGTGACATCTGTAATAGAAATTGTCGGGCGGCAAGATCTTTCAGTTCAGGTGGTTTCTCATTTTCAAGAATTTCTCTAATAACCTTTCTAAACCCTGAAGTACTTATCTGAAAAACCATTCATGTAGGATTAGTTTAAATGTTAGAAATGAAACATAAAAGAGAAAAGTATACTGCCTGGAGGGTGGGTAGTGGGTGTTTGAGGAATGTTCATCCTTTTTCCTCAGACTTCTGAGATACACACACCCCAATCAGATTATGTCTTACTTAGTTCAGGCTGCTGTAACAAAATACTACAAACTGAGTGGCTTGTAAACAACAGAAATTTAGTTCTCACATTTCTAGAGGCTGGAAGTCTGAGATCAGGGTACTAATAACATGGCTGGGTTCTGGTGATGGCCCTCTTCTGGGTTGCAGACTGCTGACTTCTGGCTGTGTCTTCACATGGTGGAGAGCAGAGAGAGGAAGCAAGCTCTCTTGTGACTCTGTAAGGGTACAAATTCCATTCTTGAGGGCTCCACCGTCATGACCTCATCTCATCCTAATCACCTTTCTTTTTTTGCTGCTTGGCTTGTGGGATCTTAGTTCCCTGACCAGGGACCAAACTTGTGCCGCCTGCAGTTCAAGCGCGGAGTCTTAACCACTGGACCGCCAGGGAAGTCCCCTTAATCACCTTTCAAAGGCCCCATCTCCTAATATCGTCACACTGGCGGGTAGGGTTTTAACATATGAATTTGGGGGGTTCACAGACGTTCAGTCCATAACAGATTAGAAACCCTTTGAGGGCAGGGACTCTTCTTTCTACGTCAAGTATCTCTAAGTTGTCAAATCTTTAGGCATGACTTGTGAAAGTGGAGCGGACTTGAGAAAGAATACCTTGGGAGGAATCAGGACCTAGGTCTCAGCTCATCCATTGTGGTGGGGGCACCTGTTTAGGGGGACGGGTGGATTGTATCAGGTCAGGCAATGCAGCCTGTCTGGGCTGATGAATTAGTGTCTCCATGTGATTGAAGGGAGGAGCTAGCAGATCCACCCGGGTCCTAGGGATGTCCCTCCTGGCACGCACAGCTCATTGGCAGGAGATCTAAGAGCAGGGAAAGTTTGGGCATCAGGGAAGTGTCAGCAGGTAGCTGGGGGTGAGGTGCAGGACGAGGACAGACAGGTGAGAGCAAGGCCAGGCCTTCAGTGATGGGTGTCTGTCATGCTAGAGAGGGAAGATGCTGGACGTGTGTAGCTGGGGCATAGAAAGGGGATTTATTTGGTCATGGAAAGAGGTGGGTTTGGTCAATATAATGTAGCCACTAGGTCCCAGTAGGAGCAATAGCAGGATAGGCTTGGGGCTGGTTTCCAGCTAGTTGGGCTGAAGCCCCTTAAAGCCATCTGGATTTGCCATGATGTTGCGGGGGACTGAGTGTGCTGGTTGTCACAAGGCCATGCTGGGTGGAGGAGAACTGTCTTGAACAGGGAGGGGCCGTCTCCAGCTTTGGTGCCCTGCAGTACCCTGCTTTGACGGGGGTCAGCCTCCTCAGAGGGGAGGTGAGTGGGGCGTTTGTTATTTTAACTGCTGGATAGGGTCTTCACTAGGAACTCGACAAAGAAACCCAATTAATGAAGTCAGGTTGCCTACCCCACCAGAAACTGCTGTTCCTGGTATAAGTTTAACTCTGCTGGAAGGTTCCAATCTGTCTGGGTTCATACTGGAGACTGAGAACTCCTGTGTGGTCTGAGACTGAACTTGCACTTGTTCATTCCCTCTGAAGCATTTCAAGGATCTGTGTATAATAAACGGATGCTCCACTTACGTGAGATGTCCTGGCGTGCTCTGTTCGTCTCGCTAAGGCACTAGTTTCTTTATTCCTTTCTCTCTCTCTCATTTTTTTTGGCACTAGTTTCTTTAAAAAAGAAATGTGTGTATGAGTTGTGTGTGTGTGCGCGCGTGTGTGCATAAGTATGTATAAAATAAAAGATATAAAATATAGAATGGACCGAAATCAACAAACTTATAAAAATACCAAATAACCTCAACCTGTAACTTTATTTATGAAAAGCAATAAAAATGTCAATAAACACATTGGAAAGCGAACCCTTTGGCTGCTGAGGTTAAGTCTGAGTTGCCAGAACCAGAAACTTTGTATGATCCTGGGAGCATGTGTGTTCACCTGAGATTTTGCTGCCTCCAGCAGTATGAAATACTGTGATGTGCAGAGGCTAGAAACCTGGGCCAGAATCCCCAAAGTTTCTTTTGTAATCTGACCTGTAATTGCATTTTAATTCAGTTCTAGTGTTAAGACTGCTTTTTCGTGTGTGTATGTTTCCTTCCTTCATCTCATCAATTCCTGGCGTTTAAGAGAGTGCCTGGTGCACAGTCGGCCGTCAGTGAACATTAGTTCTTACTGGGGATTCTACTGTTCTCCTCCTCTAACCGATCTCCTCCATCACAGTGACTCTCTTCTTGTGGTGGGGGGGTGTTTCCTTTGTACCTCGGTGGTTCACCCCCGGTGCTCTCTTCCCCTCTCCTCCGCCTTGAGCTGTTAGATCCCGGTTTCTCCCTGGGCAGGTGCCAGCCCTGAGGAACTCCTGACCCTGATGAGCATGCCCACATGTGTGCAGCTGGCTTGGGCAGCTTCCAGAGCTGTGGCACTGGCTTTCCGAAGAAGGCCTAGATAACAAAAGTCATAATGAGAAATCATTGTCGTCAAATCTCTTCACTACCTATAATCCTTCCTCATTCCAAAAGACGATCTAGGTGTATGATGAAAAAAAATCTGTAGAATCACTCAGTCAAACCTTATATATATGCCAGTCCACTGTGCAAAAACCAAAGAAGCTAGCCTGAGTGTTGAATTTCTTTGAATTCTTGTCTTTAAGAGCCATATTAGTATCATATTCGACTCTTTAGCATATTTTTGTCTTTTAATACAAAAATGTTCCTTCTCCCTCCCCTGTCCCCACCCCACCAAACAAACCAAACCAAACCAAACCAGGGTACATTCAAAGCCCTGGGAAGATATGTCGTACAGTTGGCCCTTGAATGACATGGAGGTTAGGGGCACTGATCCTCCAAAGTCGAAAATCCACATGTAAATTGGAGTCTGCCCTCCATATACGCGGTTCCTCCACATCTGTGGATTCAACTAGCTGCAGCTTGTGTAGTATTTACTATAGAAAGAAAAAATCCACGTTATAAGTGGACCTGTGCAGTTCAAACCTGTGTTCAAGGGTCAACTGTGTTTCTCTTTGCCTTTGCTTGCTTGAAATTTGGTGATTACAAATTGATTTACCTGAGCTCACGTCAGGTTCTTGCTAGCCTTTAAAACTTAAAATTTTTTGGGGGGGAATAGGTTGATATATTCACCTATAAGTCACAATTCAGAGGTACAAAACAACACGCATAGGGGTTCTATTAGTGAGTGAAGAGTTAAGTCAAAGTAGGCATATTTAATTCATTCCATAAGCCTTCCTAACGAGAAATCAATGGGATGTGTGCTGTGGGGAATGCAAGGATGGTTTTTAAAAAGAAATCCAGGACTTGCCCTCAAGAGACTTACAGCCTTGTTTTAGGGGGATGTAGCAGGTATCCTCAGAACCATAATACAAGTAGAAGTGGTAAGTGCCAGAGGGAGATGTTCAAACCATAGTTTTAGCTTTCACCCATACAATTCCTTTTTTTTTAGAATTTTTGCATCTAGAGAAAGCTTTGTGTTCTATATAGTCTGACTGCTTCATTCCAGTAGATGACACGGAAGACCGAGGGAGGTCAGGTGCCTTCTGCATGGTCACCCAGCTAGATAGAGCTACCTTTGACAAAGATGACCAGTTTTTATAAAGCAAGCTGCTATTAAAAAATACCTTGAGACAAATGACAATGAAAACACAACCATACAAAATCTATGGGATGCAGCAAAAGCAGTCCTAAGAGGGAACTTCATAGCGACACAGACCTTCCTCAAAGAAACCAGAAAAATCTCAAACAACCTAACCTACCACCTAAAAGAATTAGAAAAAGAACAACAAACAAAACCTAACGTCAGAAGGAGGGAAATAATAGAGATCAGAGAGGAAATAAATAAAATAGAGATCAAAAAAATGATAAAGCAAGCTGCTACCTTGTCCTATGTTGACAACTTAGAGGAAAGAGCACTTTGTGTGTGTGAAATCTGGGCTCGGTGAGGGAGGACTTTTGCAGCTTTCTCCAGCTGGGCACTTTGTTTTGAAATCGCCCTTTGAGCAGGTGACAGGTGAATGGTTTTGGGGTATGTCTATACTAGTTCTTGCTGAAATGGGTTTAGGCTTTGTCTCTTTTTTTAAAAAAATTATTTATTTTAATTTATTTTTGGCTGCGTTGGGTCTTCGTTGCTGTAGGCAGGCATTCTCTGGTTGCGGCGAGCGGGGGCTAATCTTCATTGCTGTGCGCGGGCTTCTCATTGTGGTGGTTTCTCTTGTTGCGGAGCGCGGGCTCTAGCTGCCCTGTCTCAGTAGTTGCGGCTCGTGGGCTCAAGAGCGGAGGCTGAGTAGTTGTGGCACATGGGCTTAGTTGCTCCGCGGCATGTGGGGGTCTTCCTGGATCAGGGCTCAAACCTGTGTCCGCTGCATTGGCAGGTGGATTCTTAACCACTGCACCACCAGGGAAGTCCAGGCTTTGTCTCTCTCTCTTTACAACTCTTCTGAATTCATTTTTAAAAATAGATCATACAGTCACATGATTCAAAATTCAAAAGGTACAAAATGAAACAGTAAACTCTTCCCTATCCCCTGTACCCTAGCCAACCTATTCCCTTTTCCGGAAGCAGCTGCAGCCAAGCTTGTTAGCTTCAATTTCCAGGGATAGCGTATGAATATGTAAGTCAATGCATCTAGATTCAACCCCTTTTAAAAAAATACCTGCCATGCCCTGTTGTGCATCTTGCTTTTTTCCTTTCAGCAGTTTAACCTAATGATCTTTCCATATGAGTGCACAAAGAGCTTCCTCATTCTTTTTTAGTTAGTGGTTTTTGTGGCAAACAACTGAATCTACTCCAGATGGTTAAGCCAAAAAGGTATTAGGATTTTTAGGTAACTCTTGGAATCGTTTGGAGGGCTGGAAGAACGGGGGCATCTGACTTTCCAGAAACAGTGGCCAAGCATGCATAGTTCTAGTATTAGGTGGGAGCCACCCATGCTTCTGCCTGTACTGAGCAGCAGGTAGCAGGGATTTGACTGGACTGCAGTTGCTTCCACCGTCATCCTGAGCCAGGAAGGCAGCTTCCCCTGCAAAAGTAGAAGCTCTGAGAAGAGTCTCTTGTCTTACACTTCTTACTTCTCAAGCAAAGTCTTGTGTGGATATTCCCATCAATGGAGACCTGGTCACATATTTGCAGTTTAGCTGCAAAGGAGCCTAGGAATTCAATTTTCAGCTTTCACGCTGGGAGGTGAGATTTGTAATATGAGAAATTTCTCAGTAGAGAAAGGCTTTTTAAGAGATGATGGGCAATCACAGATATGACAGATCTCTACCAGAACTGCCTAGAATTCTACTGTGTGGATGAACCATGATCGATTAATATTTTAGATGATGGACCTCTGGGTGTTTTCAAATCTGTATCTTAGACGATACATATTGAATGAACTTGTACATATGTCATTTTGCGTGTATAAAGTGGAATGTAAATTCCTAGAGGTAGAATCGCTAGATCCAAAGTTTGATTATAATTATTTTTTTATTGTAATTTTTATGGATGTTGCCAAGTGGTCTCTATACTGTTCTGTGCTTCCATTGGCAGTGTATAAGTTCCTAGTTTTTTCCCAGTCTTTTCCCTGTTCAGATTCCATCTTAGCCAGAGTGGCAGGTTGGGTCTTCCCTACTACTGGGGTGAATTTTGGCCTTGGGCCACAAATGTTGACAAGTTGGATCTGGGGTCATAACCTCTGCCATTCATTCATTCATCTATCAATTATCTTGGCTGGATTCGGTCTGCAATTTAGTATAGGCTCTCTGGTCCTAAATTAAATGGCATCTTGGGGGATCTGAAAGATAATGGAGCTTCCAAAATTGATTTGCAACTTGGGAGTAACTTACATGTTGGGAGATCTTGGATCATTATGTGTTCACAGATGCATAGGGATGTTTTCAAAGAATGGTTATGAAGTTTTTTTTTTTTTTTTTTTTTGCGGTACTCGGGCCTCTCACTGCCGCGGCCTCTCCCGTTGCGGAGCACAGGCTCCGGACGTGCAGGCTCAGTGGCCATGGCTCACGGGCCCAGCCGCTCCGCGGCACGTGGGATCCTCCTGGACCAGGGCACAAACCTGTGTCCCCTGCATCGGCAGGCAGACTCCCAACCCCTGTGCCACCAGGGGAGCCCTGGTTATGAAGATTTATAACACCTTCTCCTTTTAAAACTAAAAAGCAAATAAGTGAAATAAGACAGATGAAGACAAATACTGCATGGTATCACTTACATATGGAATCTAAAAAAGGAAAAAAAAATGTTGAGCTTATAGAAACAGAATGGAATGGTGGTTGCCAGGGGTTGTGGGGTGCAGGAAATAGGGAGAGTTACTGGTGAAAGGGTACAAGCTTTCAGCTCTAAGATGAATAAGATACGACTGTAGTTGATAATGGTATTGTTTAAGTGAAATTTGTTTAGAGAGTAGAACTTAAGTGTTCTTACACACACAAAAAAGGTAAATATGAGACGTGATGAATGTGTCAACTTGATGGTAGGAATCCTTTCACAGTCTATACGTATATTAAGTCATCAAATTGTACACTTCACATATATGGCAATTTTATTTGTCAATTATACTACCTCAGTAAGGCTGAAAAAAGCAAAATATCATATTTAGCATGTAAATTATTGCATAGATTTTGCTCATACCTGAAATACGGCTCCAGTTGGTTGCTGTGGAAGTTTATAGTAATGTAGGAAGCCCTAGTTCAAAAGCTCCTGAAAAATTTAAACAAATGTATATAAATGGGTGGAAAATGGGGGGGGATACATGTGTGTTCTTTTCTTCTACTGGAACTGTTCACTCTTTAAGTTGACGTTTACTTAGTGTAGCTGATTAGTTTAGGAAAATACCTTTCTGCCCGGCTTTGAGCGTATCTGCAGGATGTCATGTATTGCTCTGGGAGGCAGTGTCTTATCAGGGCTTGCTAACCCTTTTTGTAAAGGGCCCGGTAGTAAATATTAGGCTTTGAGGGCCAAGAGGCAAAATTGAGGATATTGTATAGGTACTTACATGACAAGAGAGAAAGCAAACTTCCGCAAAGTTTTTGTTGACAAAATTCAAAATATGATAATTGAGTCCAAGTTTTTTTTTTTGAGGGGGGCGGAGGATTAATACAGATCTACTAGTAAGAAGCATGGGATTCTTGTTTTAGGGATAACATTTTACCTCACAGAATTCAAAGTTAGTGTTCCCTGTCATCAAATTGACTGCAAATGTTCATCTGTAAAAACCATTCTCAGCACATACAAGACCAGGCAGTGGGCCAGATTTGGCTCGTGAACATCAGTTTTCCAACCCCTGATGTAATGGAAAAACCTTTACATTTGGACCCAGGCACATGTAGGTCTGAGTACTGGCTCTGTACCTGTGACCTTGAACATCTCACTGAACTTTTTGAGTTGTGGCATTTATTTGTGCATAAACTGGAGGTAAGGACAGCCACCTCATGGAATAAATATCATCCCCATGTTTGTTACGATTTTTGTGTTAAGATTCCAGTTCTGTAGATGCTGATGTAATTTAGCTAGACTTACTTGAATTAGTATTGGGCAGAGTCAAAAGCTGATTTGTCAGGGGATAGAATTTTCAAATGGTCTCAATGTACTATGTGAAAATATGTTTTTGCAGTGGAGAGATCTAGCATTCACCCTCTTAACCAAATGGCCAAGCTTGGCAATTAGTGGTGGGATGTTCTGAAATTATGTACCACTCACTGTTGTGTACCTCTTACTATATCACAGTACCACCTGTGTGGTGTTCTTGCCAGAAATGTTTGACTTGAATGTTATCCCAAGGAAACAGAAATCCAAAATATGGAACATTCTGCAGGACAACTGGCCTGAACTCTTGAAAGGATTCAGTGTCAGTGAAGAACGGAGGTGGGATTATTTTAGATTAGGGAAAGACAGAGGAGACATAAAATAAAAATGTAATGCACGAACATTGATTAAATACTGGATGGGAGAAGGGAAATTCAGTTCTATAGGCCATTTTTAAGACGATTGAGGACATGAGAGTATGGACCACATGTTGTGTGATAATATTAATGTTGACTCCCTCAGATGTGGTGATGATGGGGGGATAGTGTAGGAGAATGGTCCTGTTTTGGTAGGTGAATTGTAAACTATTTAGAGGTGGGGGAGGGAGGAAAAAGAGGGAGGGAGGAAAAGGGAGTTGGGGGAGGATGAGAGAGAGAGAAAAGAGTAAGTCGTTTCGTTCAGCACGGCTTACTTTCTGTCTTGGCACTGAGTGTGGTGCTTTCAGTGGGGATGTGCCCAGGATACTT